>JARHVA010008424.1:0-30000 GCA_037957365.1 Torreya grandis
GTGTTCCCTCATCTCTCTTCTCCCTTTCTCTATATTACTCATTCTTTCCCATTTTGTAAGCTCTTTTTCTCTCTTTCTGTCTGATTTTAGATTCTCAAAAAGACTCTTTGATCTTGAAGAGAAATATACTTTCTAAGATATTTCAAGATATTATCCTATTTATTAAGATAAAACCTATCAATAATTTATAATAAATACCTCTTCATTAAATAATAAACTTTCTTTACATATCTCTTGCCTTGGATGAGTGTTTAATGAGTTGTGCATGATGGCATTGTGAAGGAGAATCTTCCATTGTCTATTATCCTCCTTTCTGAACTCCTTTAGGGTGTTTTTAAGTTTTTTTTTAGGTTTTTATTAGTTTTTCTACCCAAACTTAGTCCATAAAACACTTATGCACTGAGCTATATTGTGAGGTTATGTGAGCTAGCATTGTCTTCTACAAATCTAGTGTGGGTTTCAAGCTTATGGGATTTCCCCATTTTTATTTGGTGAATCACCTTTTATCCTTATTAGGATCCATTTTCCCCCTTTCTATCCATTTTACCTATGATAACATTAGTTTAGGTGATCCATTAAGAGGAATCTAGCATTTTTGTAGAGGTTCAACCTTATTATAAGATACCCACATCCTAGGGTTGTTCCCATATTGTGACTGGGAGTGGGGGGACCTTTAATAAATCTTTCACAATGGTGAAATATGACATCATAATAGTTTTTAGCACACTTGATGGGATTTAATACATTATTCACTAGTGAATATTTTTTGGTGTTTCTTTTCATCCAATCAGCCTTTAGAGGTAAGTGTTTCAAACATCAATGGTAAACTTTGAGCATCTATCAACTAGTTTAAGTAGACTAGATAAGTGTTTTAAACATCATAATCTAGTATGTATAATCAAACCATATTTTTATTACTATGATTTTATCTACCTATACACATGACCAAGAACAACCTTCATGAATCTATTATGGAGGTCAAAGGTAGCCCACTTGATTTCAAAAGAGGAGAAATCATGTTAGGATCAAAATTTTGAAATGGATCTGATGAATTTAGACCCTGAAGGTAGTATGGATGCCTTCATATTTGAATGGATATGTATTCATGAAGTAGATAAGACCAAAGTAGAATTTTATTAGACTAGTGAGGGCCCATTCTACATAATGAAGAAGAGGAAAGCAGATCAAAACTTGAGGAAGATAAATGTCATGTTTTGGACCTTGAATGGTTAAGTAACCCTCATTTTTATTTGAAGATAAAGATGGAATCTTGAGTCAGCTTGATGAAGGAGACATCTCAAATTCTCAATAAATTTAGTTTGATGAACATACCAATGAAAAAATTGAAGAGTTGTTATAGCAGTTCAATGCCATAACCAAAGATTTTGAGGAGGCTAAGATCTCCTCTAAGTATGATCAGTCCTAATTTACACAAGGATAAGGTGGAATAACATGGTATTTTTTAACCACCAAGTGTAGTTTCTCCAAGAGCCTACATGAATTTTTCATGCAATAATTTCTTAAGGGTGATAAATAACCTCAAGTATGTTCTCCTGCAGTCTAATATGAACCAAGCTTGGAAGACATGGACCAATATGTCTAAATTGGAGACATGTTTGTTCCATTTCATCTATTAGAGAGGACATTAAAAGGATTAGCCATCAAGATGCTTAGTTCATAATTTTTAGTACCTCTAAAACAAGGTAATTTTCATTTTAGTTTGTTACAAGTGAACGATACTAAAAGCTTCCCATTTGACCCAGGAAGGAGGTGCTTATAAATTATTGTATAATATTATATATATTAGGATATATTTCATGCTTTTATCCAAGTGCCTATGCAAACTTTTTTTTAGTAGGTTAGTTTTCCTTGTTTGTGTTTAGGATAGTTAGTTTTCCTTCTATTCTCTATTTACCTTCAATAAGTGCCTTGGGCACTTTGTTTTATTTTGTTTCTTTTGGTCCTTGTTATTTCAAGAGGAGGTTTTCTCTAAAGGGAAACCTTAATCAATGTGGATCATCTTATGACTTTATACCTAATGGATCAGACAAGGAAAATAGTTTGGGTTCTCAAGCATATCAAGCATGCTTCCTAGTTGAGTCACCAAAGATCTTGGCCAAACTTAACCCATATAAGAAGCCTTGATTGGATATGGTTTAAACAACTAATTAGAGTCTTTGTTATATAATAATATAATAGTAAGAGTAGATAGACTTTAGGAAAATATCATTTTCATATGTAAGATTTTAAAATATTTTAAGTAGGATTAAAGTGTGAATTTGGTGATCTTAAGGAGCTAGACTATCATGACACATCATGTAGGAATGAATAGATCAGTCTAGATACACATTTGATATATATACTTGGGAGGTCAACCATAGATAAAGTAATGTATGGACATGAATTTATTCATGCCTAAATCATCCTCTAAAAATTTCATATCTTGATGTATTTTGTATCTCAAGATATACAGATTCAAATTTTAACATGCAAAGTGGGATGTACATGGGAGCGTCAAGTTAAATCTATATAAAATAGCCTTTTGAATTAAAATGTTACAAGGATAAATTCATGACTTATAAGTGTCCAAATTATGTAATATTGAGTCAAGATCCAATGATGAATGGTGATCTAACAAGTTAGTGGGTCCCAAATATTTAATGATGTGTGTTTAATCATACATCTAAGATCAACAGTGAGCTCTTAGTAAAAAGGTTAGCATATCCTAATATTAAACACATGGTTGAAAAGTGGTAAGATCTTAAGTTCCCATACAAATATATAATGGCATATAGTGACTGATAAATCTAGTGGGTCCAAGTAGATCGATGGTGTATGATCTATCATACCAAAGCAAATCAATAGTGAGTGAGAGGTCAAAGATTAAACATATCATGGGGATCAATGCAAAGCTACCATGTGGAAAAAATTAAGGAATATATGGAATGACTATAAGATCCTAAGGATAAATTCAAATAAGATAAGTGTTATAATATGACAAGCTTAGATCAAGATCGATTATCAATATTTAAATTTGAAGACATGAGACTTTGAGTAGAGGTCAAAATGTGACCTAGGTCAAACTAGAACAATGTTTTAAATGGAATATGTCATCATTAGAGCTAATTCAGTCACCATTAAACATAAGACACAATCATATAGTTAGGATGTTTATGATGAATTTTCATCACCATCAAAGCATAGTCTCAACCTCTAGTTTAGAGATTTAGAACTTATGGGGCCCATTTTATAGGGTCATAGTATTTTTATACAAATATGATAATTTATCTTTAAATATATATGAAAATAATGATTCATCAAATTCCATAAGGTTTAGAGGTATATTAGGTTTGTTTAAACCTAATATAGATCAAGAAAGGGACTATACAGCCTATAGGTTTTGATCAATATTATAGTTATATGAAAACCAAAAAATGGGATTGGCTTTCATTTATAGTAAATCTATACTCAGATATTGAAATGGGGATAGATATGTGATTATGGAGAAATTACTCATCTATCAACATAGTCATCTTCTTGACAAATAGGTGCCTACCATTGCTTAAAGTAGACTGGAATGGCTCTATCTATATTCACGATATGAGGACTTTGTCCTTATTGTGAAATCAAGTGGGGAGATGGTGTAGAAGATATAAGAAAAGAGATAAAGTGGTTAGAGAAGTAGTTGTAACATTTAATGTTGTTCATATATTAATTATCTTTCTTCCTTCAAAAGACCATGACTCATCATCTACAAAACAAAATCTTATCTTTTAGTGTATTTCTTAGCTAGTGAGAAGATATTAAAGGCTAATTGGAGTAAATTTAGGTTCACTCATTGATGAATGGATAGTATAAATTGGATTAAGTATGTTTCTACATTAATTGAAGGGTGGTATCTCATTGATTATTCTTGGTTAATGTTCTCCTTCATCTTTATTCTCCCTTTATCTATATTACCCATTATTTCCCATTTTGTAATTCTCTCTCTCTCACTCTCTCTCTCTCTCTCTCATCTCTCTCTCTCTCTCTCTCTCTCTCTCTCTCTCTCTCTCTCTCTCTCTCTCTCTCTCTCTCTCTCTCTCTCTCTCTCTCTCTCTCTCTCTCTCTCTCCTCTCTCTCTCTCTCTCTCTCTCTCTCTCTCTGATTTTAGATTCCCAAAATAACTCTTTGATCTTGAAGCATAGGGGACTTTTTGAGATATTACAAGATATTATCCTCATGATTAGACAAAACCCTATCAATAATTTTTAAGAATAACCTCTTGATGTAGTAATATAATTTCTTTACATTATATCTTGCCTTGGATTAGTGTTTAGTGAGTTTTACATGATGGAATTATGAAGGAGAATATTAATAATCCATTTTCCTCCTTTATGACCTCCTTTAGGGTGTTTTCAAGCTATTTTTAGGTCTGGATTAGTGTTTTACCTAAACCTATTCATGAAACACTTATGCATTGAGTTAGATTATGAGGTTGTGTGAGATAGCATTATTTTATATAGAATTAGTGTGGGTTTAATCTTATGGTATTTTTCCCATTTTTATTTGATGTATCACCTTTTAGCCTTTGTACGAGCCCTTTTCCCCTTTCTAACCCTTTTACATATGACAACATTAATTTACATGATCCATCAAGAGGAATCTAACCTTATTCAGAGGTTAAAACCTATTATAGGATACCCATAGCCTATGGTTGTTCCCATATTGATTTTGGGAGTGAGGGAGCCTATATAAATCCCCTAGAAGGGGTGCAATATCACATCATAACATGACCATTAGGACCATAAAGAGGAAGATCATTATGAGGATCATAAATGGGAGGACCATATGGATAATATTCCACTCCATTATAGGTATCATCATGAGTGGTAAAATAATAATTAAGATCCTAATCCATGATAAAAGGTATAAGATAGTTTCACCATGAGGATTTTCCTTCAATGGTGGTCACCAAAAATTCATGAAACTATTGACAATAAGAAATTGGTGGTATCAAACTAGCTAATATAGTTGGTCATTGAGTCAATGAAAATAAAATATATCAACCAATCTAATATATTCAACTATAAAAAAATATACTATATTAGGTTTGCTAATAAAGTTTGGAAAAAAAAGTGGTGCTATTGGTAGTTGATAAAAATGACTATATTGGCCTAACTAGTAGTTTGAAAGATATAGAATGGTATAGGGTTGGCTAATATAATTAAAAAATAGTCAAAAACTTAAATTTGGATAGATGATGTAGTTTTATAAAGTATTGAAATATTTTAAACTAATAATTTTAAAATAAAAATGTAAATCTAACCTAATTGAAAGTGGAATAACAGTCATGTCGAGTTCACCATAATATATGTATAGGGTAGGATTAACCTAAAACTATCTAATCTTGATAAACATTGACTCAAATAAGGATAATCAAATACTTATTGTTATACTTAGTTTGTATAGGTAATAACTAATGAATTTTAAAAATATAGCAGAGTCTTACCTAAAACACAACCATCAATAGGAAACATTCAAAATCCTATGATTATGAGACAAAAAGGACATCTATAGACCTCTTATAAAAGTAAATTAAACTAAGCTAAGGGGAAATGTTATAAAATTATATTAATTGGTAGGGTGACATTGTCAACCAAGTAGGTGTTTACACAACCTAAAATGGAAGATGGAAAGTCTAAGAAATCATATAGCCACATAAATATTATGTGTAGATATAATCTAGACAAAGATACACACACATTCATTAACTAAGAAACAAAAAACATCTATCCACTAATTAAATAAAGGAAAGAGTTTATGGTTAGAAATACTTACCTTAGAATGGACCAATTAAGCATTAATATCCCCCCTTGGATAAAGTGGAGCTTTGAAAGATATATTTTATGTTAAGAAATTAAAATGGTTGTACAAAGACTTAATATATCCTTCAATATAATTCTCAATGAATCTTCATATTTATCTACATGGACAAACACAATACAAGCTTCTTAAATACAAGCTCCTACACCACAAATTCCTCCAAATATGACTTATGGTAGAAGTGAAAGAAAAATTATAGGAAGTAGAGTCTATATGATATTTATGGAATGAAATATGACCTGTTTATATATTTATACACTACCAAAAATAAACCTTAGGCTCTAAGCTAACAATATCTATTCAATAAATACAATTGGAAGAAGTTAATTAACACATAATAGCATTCAACCAAGATTATATAGTACACATATAAGAAAATAATATTATAAATATGTCTATATGTTTGATATTATATAATAAAGGTAAAAGTAATGAAACAAATGGTATCTTTCAAGAAGATGGCATAGGATATAAGGAAGATAAGAAAAATTATTAGGGACAAGATGGAAGGGTAGATTATAATACACTTTAAGGATGATAAACTTATAGTAGGAATGGTGCAATCATGATATAATAGAAATATATCTTATAAATAACCATTATCCTTTCCCACCACTTTCCTTATTCAACCTTTAAGGTTTTCACTAAGGGAGATCAATGCTTGACAAAGTCATTTTAAGAGAAAGTGTTAGTAAGTGATAAATATGTAAAATATTATATATGTGCACAAAAATTCTTCCCTAAATTACTTGGGAAGTAATGGTTAAACCACTATTACATGCATAAATTTATGACATTTACATGGTAGATGGAAAATGACAACCCTGATAAGGACATTAATAAATGTCTAAATCAATCTTAGGGGTATAAAAAAGTAAGGTGGATTTCTAGGTTATTGATATGTATGATACATGCTACCCATCATTAATTATCATATAATGGTTTGTCAATTTTAATGGTACTTTAAATTTAAAATAATAATAAGGTACTTTTGAAGGTAATTGGTTAGTGGTACACTTTCCTCTATAAACTAGTATGCAGGCTTCGTAGTTAGAATAAGTACATATAGATGAAGGTGAGAATGACTTTGATGAACTCCCATGGGTATACATGATTCAAACAATACAAAACTTGATTATGATAATGAAAATAATGATGAGGGAAATTTCATAATTAAAATTGATGAAATGAAAACAACTTATGATGGTGATATCGAAGCCTAGTTATATGTATAGCCAAAAACATCCTCTAGGAAAGTATGTCACATGTAGAAATTATAATTTTATGGAAATTATCTTACCATAATTAATTTCATGATAGCAAAAAGAATTAAATTATGCTATAATGAATGAGGTTATCATGTCAAATTAACCAAATTTAGTGGGGTTGGAGATGTAGATGATTACCTCCAATAAATGACACAAGCATTCATGTGAAGAGAATAAAAGGATGAGATAAATTTATTATACAATTAATATCACCACTAAAAGGTTATAGAACAAACAAAAATCCATAATATAAAAATGGAAAGCCTTCAACATTTTACTAAAAATAAGTTTCATTAAATTAGAAGGATAATTCAAAGACATACACAAATAAATGGAAATAACTATCCCTAAAACAAATAAACAATTTTTTGAAAGAGTATGGATAGGAAAAGGAAAAACATACAAATTACTCTGGCTACAATTATTTTATCATACCCTCTAGGCATATCCATAAACTTGGTAAATGCATCAATAAATGCATAAAGGAACATTTAAATGGGAGGATCTCATAATTGATTTCTATCACACTTTTAACTTTTGGGACCCATAGACCTATAATGTTGAGAATTACATAAAATAATAACATTCTTATTTATGTTAGACTATGAAGTTATATAAAAAATATTAAATTTAAAACAAAATAAATGGAAGTGATACACATAGATGATTGGGAACCCATCAGAGATATCATCAAATAATTACCAATATAAGGGGAAAACATGACCATAAAAGATAAATTTAAAGTAAAAAACATTATAGAAAAAGATGAATTAGAAAATGATGAAAATAAACATGATAAAATAAAAATCAAAATATAATGAGGGGAAAGGTAGTTAATTGACATTGTAGAAGATAAAAAATAATATTTATATATTCCCTTATAAGAATTAGAGAATGACGAAGATAAACATGATAATATAAAAATAAAAATATAAGGAGGGGGAATGTAGTTGATTGAAATTGTAGAAGATAAAAAATAATATTTATATAAACCCTTAAAGATAAGGGAAAATAATATATCCAATAATGGAAACCCTAAGGTATAAATAGTAATAGATTATTGGGTAGAAGAAGAACTTGAGAAAATACTTGAACTATTATGCACATATGAGGATGTATTTCCATGGACATTTACTAAATTATAAGGAATAAAAGAATAAATTGGCATAATGAAAATACAACTCAAAGATGAGATAAAACATTTATGGAATATATCATATAGGTTTGACCCAAATATTAAATCTAAATTAAAAACTAAATTCGATAAATTATTAGCCATCATTATTATCATCCCTATTGAGGTCATAAGGTGGATAAGCACTCAGTCATTCAACATAATAAAATAAGGGAGATAAGGATTGGTGTTGATTATAGAGAATTAAATAATGAATTTTTACAAGATCCATTTCCAACACCATTTATGAAGTAAATATTAGAAAGTGTTTCAAAAATAGAAATAGAATCATTTAAAGATGGATTTTATGGTTACCATCAGGTCTATAAATCCCTAGAATATCATCTAAAAACCATATTTGTAACTGAATGTGGATCATTCATGTATATAGTAATGCCATTGAGTTTAAGAATGACCTAACTATATTCATCTAGATAATGGTAAATTCATTTAGAAAACTTATACATGAGTTTATAGAGACATAAATATATGATTATATGGTGTATGGGATGTTAAATAACCATGTCCAAGTATTTTGGATAATTTTCCAATGATGTAGACAACTCAATGTTTCATTAAACCTTAAAAATGTGTTTTTCTTACTCTATTCTAATCCCTTTTAGGACATATTATTTGTAAATAATGGTTGATGGTAGATCCATTAAAAATGATAATCAATGAAAATTTACCACCCCATAAAAAAATAAAAAGAGGTATAAAAATCCTAGGGTACATTGGTTACAACTACATATTCATTAGGAATTATGTGGAAATTATCATACCAATAGAGGAGTTATAGAAAAAATAAACAATTAATCAGTAGAATAATCCACATAATGTTAAGCTTCATTCGATAAACTAAAGAAAAAAATAATAGATGCACTAATATTAGTAATTACTGATTGGAAACTCCCATTTCATGCCCACATAGATGCCTTAGGTATAACAATAGGAATTATATTAGCACAACCCTATAATAACATTGACTCCCTCATTTATTTTACATGTAGGAAGTTATAAAATGTCTAGATGAATTATTCAAATATAAATAGAGAAACATTATCCATGGTATATGTGGTATACAAATTTAAAAATTATATATTGGCCACCCCATTTATATTTTTTATTGATCTTGAACCCTTAAAATATCTGATCAATAGACCAATCATACAATGGAGGATATGTCATTGGTTAATTTTGTTTTAATAATTTTTATTTCAAATCATAATAAAAATTGAAAGATAAAAAATTTGGCCTGACTATTTATCATGAATTATAATAAGAAAGGACATAGGCCTAATCAAGGGTGATCTCCCATGAGATCATCTTTTCTATATGGAGGAAATACCTATAGGTATGACAAGTATTTCTCAATTCCTTGTCACTAGAGAATTTATCAAAGAGTTTAATAAATTGGATCATAATTTTTTTTTTATACAAGCCTTGCCATTTACACTTATTAATGGATATTTATATAAAAATGGAAGGAATGAGGTTTTTAAAAGGGTATCTTGATTGAACAAAAGAGAAAATATAATAAGATAAGTGCATGATGATGTAGCTAATCGACATAATTTAGGGGAAAGGATTACTAAAAACATAATTCTAATTAGTCTATGGTGGCCAAAAAATTTTAAATATTCCCATACATATTCTATAAATTTTTATATACACCAAAGGGTAAGGAAAACCAACATACAAGATGAAATTTCATTATGTCTAGTACTAGCATTAACTCAATTTTAGAAATAAGATATTGAATTTTTTGGTCCTATCAAACCGATTGTGTAGATAAATAACACATGATTTATCATCACAAGTAAAAAATACTAAACCAAATTGGTTGAATCTATACCTAAAATATATTTCATAGCTAAAAAAAATCATGATTTGTTTTATGATAATATTATTACATATTTTGGATACCTAATCAGTATAATGAGTGATCAAGGAAAACATTTTATTGGTAATAATTTTATGAATTTACTTAAGAATTTATTGATTAAAAAAAATTTGATTACTCCATATCATCAACATGTCAATGGAATGGTAGAGGCATTCAACAAGGTTTTAAAAAAGGTATTAACAAAATTTTACAACATAGAGATTGTTTATTGGGACACAAAGATACATGTGGTGACTTAGGCTTAATGAATGACATGAAACATTCTAACTAAATATACCCATTTCATCTAGTGTATGGGTTAGAACCTATGGTACATATGGAATACACCTTACCAAGATAAAGAATATTGGTAACATTCAGGTTAAATGATATATACTCACTACAAGAAAGAATAATGGAATTGAAAAAACTTGATAAAATATTCTTAGTGGTTTATAGTAAAAATCATGATAAAATATGCCAAAAATTATGGCATGATAGACATATTAATGTTAAATAATTCTAAATCTAGGATAAACTATTACTTTATAAAAAAATGGGAAAGTTAAAGATAAGGTGGCTAGGGCCATACATTATTGAACAAATATTAGACTAAGGAGAAATAAAATTGAAAATACTTGTTGGAACATTGAGGAAATATTTTTTTAATAGACCCCATTAAAAAATTTACACTAAAGATAATTATAGTGATATGTGGTAAGGATGATACAAGAAAATACGTAACATTTTTCTATAAATATAGCTAGGCAAGTAAAGCAATATATTATAGTATCTTATGACAAGCTTATATGTTCAAGTTATTGATGATGTTACTTCTTAGAAAAAGTAAGAGAATTTTCAAAAATAAATCAAGGGTGATGGAAAAAAGTGTAAACCTTAAAAACAAATTAAAAAAAAATAAAATAAAAAGGTAATATATGAGTAAAATAAAAAATTAAAATATATATAAAATATAAGGATAAAAAGTTTCCAAAGGCAAAAACATTTAGTTAAGATAATGTTATGACATATGTAAGATTCAAAATGTTACAATTAATCGATCTGTATAATAAGGAAGTCAAATTCAATGAAAAATTAATAAATTTAAAAATAAATGTAGATACGTTTATTTTTTCACAAAGATAAGAACGTGGAGTATTTGAGATAAAAACATAAATAAATTAAAAATAAATGGGTGGTTCATGGGAAATAATAAAAAAATTAATACAAAAAGAAGGTGGTTTAATATAGCATCTAATTAAATGATGATGTAATAGATAAGAAAAAAATTAAATGAAGTAAGATAAAAATAAATATAGTTAAGATATAAAGAGAGGAAGGTAGGCAAAAATGGTAAAAAATAATAAATGAAATAAAAAATATCTATTTTATCCATTGTGGTTAATGACCATATTAGGAAAGCTATAAAATAAGGGTTTTACACAATAGATAAACTACAAACCCCAATCATGATGATACTCTACAAAAATTTACTATAAAAAGCACATACATTAGAAATAGAATTAGAAGAACCATGTTTAAGGTATTTCATAATTGACATTTGAAGCCTTGTTAGACCCATCATCAAGTAGAGGCTTGAAATGTAATTTTAGAAATACCTTAAATGTAGTTATTCTAATTATATTTATAACTATTTTTTTTTTGTAAATATGAATAACATATAAATTTTATAGAGTTATCAAATACAATCAATATGAGATAGAAGTGCCATAGATTATTAGCATAGATAATATTAAATGTCTAAAATGTAAGAGACACTACAAAGTTCTAATTTTTTGATCGTCATGGAACAATTTCAAGTGTGCCTTCCCTAGTATCTCACTATGAATATAATTAAAAATACGTCAATTTAAATTTGGTGTAAATGTATCATCAGGATATGGATCTAGGGAGGATGGAGACAATGCATAAAATCCCATAAACCTAGTAGTTGGAATACATGGTAGAGTATAACATCATTCCTAGGATAAAACTAGATGTTTAGTGCCATTTTCCTTACTTTAGACTCATGGAGAGTACCACTAGGGTATTGATAATTATGGCATACTAAAATCTATTGTATTTGGATTGACCATACCATATTACACCACTGGTCATCCATAAAGTGATAGGATTAATTAACTAATTTTAAAAGACTCATAATTATGATAAAAATAAATATGTAATAAAAATATTAGTGTCAAAACTCAAAATCATAGTGCCAAATAGGCTCTCTTTATTGAAGAAATTATAAAGCCTATGGTTTATTATGCCATAAAATTAATTACATGGAAGTCTTATAGTATTTACCTGGAGGATTTGGCTATTGCACACACTTGAGATATGGTTAACACTAGCATGCATTATGACCTAACCACTACACTCTATGATCAATACCAAGACAACTTCCACAAGATAAAATAAGGTACATATGACTTCTATTATATCTCTCTCATAATAATTTTAGCTATGTATATCAAGTAGATTAAACCAAGGGTTTCAATGGGATACTAATACTGATGTAGAAGCATAATAAAAACCATATTAAAAGTGATAAAATTGAGGGAATGGGAGATAATGAATTTTACTTAATGAAATAAAATAATTATAAACATGGTACTAGGAAGGTTTCATATTTCTCAAGGGATATTTAAAACACATTTTAATAAGTAAAAATGATCATTGGTGCTAATAAAATATCCCTTGTAGATCAACTATAAGACACACTATAGGGATAAGTATCTAAAGGCACATAAAAAATAAGTCCCACACCATGTATATCATTATTGTTACACAAATAAACCCTTATAGTAAATCTAAATATTTAGATCAAGAGGAGGATACTCATAATTTTGTAGTTGAAGATTCCACTATAGGTTAGGTATTGAGGCAATAAAAAATGGTAGACAAGGTTACTCCCCCATAATATTTGATAATAAATATATCTAAAACATGTAAGGGACCTATAAATAGATAAAAATAAAAAAATAAAAATAGAGTAAAAACCAAAGGCTTATACCACATCATTTATGGCATTGGTGTAATAATCCTTAGTAAAGATGAAAGGAGAGATAAAAATAAGCCTCTCACAATATAATAAAAGGAGGTTGTTAATACAAAAATAAGGGGTAGATAAACACTTTTCTAATACTCAAAATAGATTCATTATAATAATAATAAGTAGAAACACAAAAAGGTGAGTCCAAGGATACTATAAGAGACATCACAGGGACAAGTATCTGAAGGCACATCATAGACAAGTCCCACACCATGTAGATCATTATGTTTACACAAATAAACCCCTACATTAAATATAAATATTTAGATCAAGAGGAAGAGACTAATACTTTTATACTTGAATACTCCACTACATGTCAAGTATTGAGGTATTAATAAATTATAGGCAAGGGCAGTCCCCCATAATATTTGAAAATAAATATATCTAAACTAAGGAGGGGAACTTTAAATGGATAAAAATTAAAATTAAAAAAAAAGAGGAGAAACCAAAGGTTTATACCACATAATCTATGATAATTGTATAAAAATACTTAGTAAAATAAATGGACAGAAAAAAAAACTAAGCCTCTCACCACAAACTAAAAGGATGTTCTTAAGACAAAAATTATGGGTAGGGAAACACATGTCTCATACTCATAAATGGATTCATTAGAATAAGAACAAGTAGAAACATAGATAGGTGAGTCCAAGGATACTAAATTGAAAGTCCTAAAAATGGCTACATTAATATGAATATGTAAAAATAAAAATAGTAAAATAAGCTTAGGTAAAATCTATGATAATTCGGATACAAAAGGTCAACATAGAATAGTAAGAGAAATTTTAGAATTTAAAGAGTTAAGTATATTCACTATGGATGACATAATAATGTGTATGCATCCATTCATATATGTAATAATAATAAAAACAAAAGAGAAAAATAGAGAATCTAAGGTGACTATGAAAAATATTAGGAAGATGTACTAAATAAAGAAGTGAAGGAAAAAATTGTCCCTAAAGGATAAAGAGAGAGTAAGATAATTTTGTCATACAAAACTAAGGACCAAACAAAAAATAGATGTGATATAGAAAAAACACAAATTGAATCATTGAAATAATGATAAGAGGATGAAATATAATAAATAAATGATGTATAATGATAAATATAAGAGTAAATGATTAAAATACATGAGATTTTAGAGCTTCTACTAAGTAGGCCAAACATATCCTAGAAAAAAAGTAGAGAGAGTTAGAGGAAAAATAAAAATTAGAAAATGAAGAAGTAGGAAAACAAAAGGTAGAGGAGGTAAAACAAAAACAACAAGAATAAAATAAAAGGAAAGAACAATAAAATAATAAAAGAGAATAATAAGAAAATAAAAATGAGGATGAAGATAAGAAAAAGGAGGATGACAAGAAAAAATAAGAAGAATAAAATAAAAAGGAAGAATAAGATGATAAAAATGAGGAAGAATAAAATAAAAAATTGGGATGAGATGGAAAGGGAGGAAAAATAAATTATAAATAAGAAGGAATAAGATAGGAAAACTAAGGAGGATAAGAAAAAATGAAGAAAAATAAAATAAAAAGGAGGAGGAGGAGAAAGAGAATAAATAAGAGGAAAAGAAGACAAATAAATAGAAGGAGAAAAATGGGAAAGAGGTCAGCAGTCTATCTACAATCTTTGTAAAAATAAATGATATCAAAAAAATACAAATGCAGGGTGCCTTAGGAGTAGTATCCATTATTCCTTCTAATAAGCATATTCCAATGGACCCCTTGAGGAGGATAAAGGAAATATTCACTTGGCCCAAATAGATGGAAATTATTATCATGGTGTCATTGATTTTTATCTAGTTTACCATTTGAGGACATATTATAGTATCCATATAAAACCTCACACCAATGGATAAGGAATAAATTTGTGAAAATATTATTTAGATAGAAAAAATAGTTTAGATGAGGAAAGAATGCATAAAAAGGTCTCTTATGGACCTAACCAATACTATGCCATAATATGATTTTGATGCAATATGGTTGATAGAGTAATAACTTAAGGAGATTATACAAAATATTATTAGCCATGCAGAAGCCACAATGGATAAAATCCTCATCAAATAAAGTGCTATAAAAGAGTATGATAAATAATTTTTAGGTCTAATATTAGGGTTAAATCAAGTAAAGATAACTGATTATAATGAACATGTAGAGAATCTATATAAATATATGTGAGATTTAGTTACCTAGATTTCCTACTCCATTAGTTGGCCCTATGGACCCAAGACAAGAAAAATGAACTAGAAGAAATATAAATGTAGCTCAACATTACTTCTACCAATATTTGTACTCATAAGATTCTTTCCAAAGCAAAGTAAGAAAATGGATAAGTATAAAATAATAATATAAGGGAAAAAAAACCCAACACATTCTTATCTATGAAGACATGGATGAATATAGAAAACTGTTGAATACCCAAATCAATAGAATGGAGGTCTAAATAAAAATCCATGAGCATACTTTCATACACTACACATTTTACTAGCCATAAAAGATGTGGTGATGGAATCCAAAAATAATATTGAATTAGAATTAAATATCTTTTAATACATATTGTTAACTAGGAAACTTTCTATAAGGTTATGGTAAGCAAAATATTATGAGAAACATTTACCCAAGGATGGGGATCCACATCTTGAAACAAAATTTAGGTATCAAGTTTTTGTAACTAATTAAGATGAATTTTTTGGTTCCTACCAATATTTTTACAAGTTTCCTTGAGGATGAGAAAAAAGAATTAAATTTTTTAAAATGTTGGTAAGATTATTCAACATGTACGATTGACATGAGATTAATGTATAACCTCCAACTCTACATCATTAGTAGATTACATCTCCTTGCCAATAAGACAAGGGATTATACCAAATTAGGAAATGTGGTATGGATTAGACACTTCTAGTAACATAAGATGATTTTTATGAAGAAAAGGCATGTCTTACATAAACATGACCATTGAATTGTAATGATATCTAGTTGGTATTTATACCACAATATTTTAATATGATTGAGATAGTATAGGGATATTTGTATAGTTGTAAGTAAAGTGAGATAAGAAGTTAAAGAGTATATAAATACTTTTAATATTTTATAGAAGAGTAAAGATATATTAAAGAGAACATAAATATAATACATAGATTTATGGAAATTGTAAAGGTTGTTCTATTTATATTTATATGAATAAAGGAAGTTAGAGTAAGAAAGATTTATGATAGTGTATTGGGAATGAGCACACCCAATTATTTTTATTATTTGAAGGCATAATATAGATAAATCCACTTAATATTAACCTTTACACTACATTATCTCTTACTATAGTCAAATTGAACTACATAATTATCTATACTCATGATTTCAAATTTTATGTTAACATAGAACATAGTGGCCGTTAGAATCCCATAATTATATTATACTCAGTCATGTTTCATTTCCATATATACTATTATATATCACATATATAATTTAGTATACATTAAATTTTTAGAATTAAAATATTATATTATGTTTATCAATATAAATAACATATATGAAAAAATTATGTCAAATAAAACATTTATATCAAGTATAATGGAAAAATTAGGTAAAATAGGAGAATTACATGGTTCCTGATTTTGTAGTAGTAGATATGTATGGAACCTATAATATTGGATACATAAAATTGATTATAATATTAACATATAATATAAATATTAGGTGGAATGGAACTATATAATCTAGAAGTATATATCCTCCCATCATTGTTCTAAGATACGATTAGACATGTAACTAAAGAAAAATAGATTATTTTATAACCTATGGCCTAATAGGCTCACATTTGTTATTCATCTTCAATTATTCATGATTCATTAATTCATTCATTCATATATATATATATATATATATATATATGAAATTATTAATATTATTCATTTTAATATTAAGATTAACCATATGTATTACTTTTATTTAAGTTATTCATGTTATTTTTATTTATGTTTATTCAAAATTGAGTATCAGTTAGGTTCTAAAGATCATTCCTTAAATGTAATGCTTCTTATTCTTAATTAGAGAACCTATTGACCAGTAAGTTCAAATTATTACTATTTGGATTTAATATTTCCTACAATGATCAAAAGAAGAGAATTATTTATATAAATATGTGTATGGAACCTAATGGAAACTACACTACAAACATAGTTTATTAGATATAAGTATCCTTACTATTACTAAGGGTGCAACATTAATTTCATATTATTTTGGTAAATGTAATGTTTGTTGTAAAAATAAAAGTTTTTAAGTTTAAAATGTTATTTATTTCATATAATATTTATTAAAGTAAAATATATTTTTAGAATCTAATAGATTCTAATTCTCTAGATTTTTTCCTTACACATAATGTTTCAATGTTTTTGTTAAGGTTATCAATGTTATTTTCATAACATTTTATTAGTAAGCTAACATGCAGCAGGTTTCAAAGATTTTTTTGATTTAAATGTTCCTATTATGATTTCTCAAAGTGGTCATGCTCTTTACACATTTAAATTTAGTTTCCTTATTATATTTTTTTATAGGGGTAAGATATTTTATTTTTGAACCTCCATTCATAACAATATCATTTATTTAGGGTATTGAAAATTGGAAAATCCATGAAAATGAATGGTTTTTAAGTTTGTGTTATCTATAGAATCATTTCAAAACCTAGAGTTATTTTCTTAAATGGTTTATGGAGATTCCAAGATTGAATGTTTATCAATTCAAAACATTTAGATATATAAAAATTGAATGTAAAATTAGAAATTATTGAAAAGGAAAAGGAAAAATGACTTAAATAAGAATGAAAGCATTGATTTGTAATTGGTAATAGGAAAATTTGGATAAGTGCCCCACTTTTGAGGTGAGGAAGGCACCTATGCATGAAATTCACTCATATCAAAAGAATTAGTTACTCATAACATGTGTAATAATGGATAAAATAATATTCTAACAAAACAACACTTAGTTAAGTTAAGAAAATTACTTATGTGGGGATGAAGATTGCTTAATAATATGAGTAAGGGATTCAATGTAGGGTCTTGAGTAGGGTAGTAGAGGTAGGAAGGGAAAAAGACTACCAATCGATAGTGGATTTAAAGGTAGGAAAGGTTCGGTGTGATAGTTGGAAGATAAAATCCATGAAACTCAAGAGTTGTTGGGATTTGATTTTGGTTTTTGTAAGCTGGTAGGGGAGTGGGATCTAGGAAACAAACTTGAAGTTAGTCAAAACCTTTCCCATGAAAAGGAGGCTTTAGTCATAGACAAATGAGTGTAAATGGGATCAAATTCCCTTCTGTTTGGAGGTAGCACAAATGTCCTAGTAGATAATTTACCAATCCATCCTTAGCATTTGTAGGATTAGCTCAAGGTTTTTATGATGATGGAGTGTGTATTGGGAAATTGGTAGAATTAGAATGGAATTCAAAGCCTTTTTCTATTAATTTGTAGATTTATTTATATTCCCTAATTTATAAGTGTACTGATAAATGGCTGACATTTAGGGAAATGGAAGATTGGGGTTATTTAAATTGGGTATAGGAGGTGAAGAATCATTTTCTCCCAAAGGGTTTGTTTGTAGTTATCTTCACCTCAAGTGTAGATCGTGATCTAGTCTTACTTAAGACCTTTAGTTCTTTAAGGGGAGTAGGTTTATAGATACAAAAATGGAGCCCTAATTTTGACCCCTTAGATACAAAATAAGGATTGTTATTAATTTAGATTCATTTTTATGGTCTTCCCATTGAATATTAGGGATGAGATTTATGAAATCTCTAGGAAATTTCCTAGGATATTTCATTGAAGTTGACCCCATTTAGAAGGATTTTTGGTTTCTTATGCCAGAGTGATGATTTTATTAGATTTGGACAAGGACATTATAGATATAATTTTGATCAAATATATGGGTAGGGTTTAGATCTAGTGAGTCTTATTGATAAAATTCCTTTTCATTTATTTTTGTGGCATCTTCCTGATCACACCCAAAAATATATATATTTTTAAAAAAAAACTCCACCTCATTCTTTTTTATCTAGTATGGTAGAAAAAATTAGTGCGTAAAAACAAGATCAAGGAAGTGATGAAAAAATAATCTTCCTAGGAAGAGGTGGAAAAAGGACTTGAAGTGGATCATTTTGAAAGTTTGATAGGGAATTTGAAATTGGCTTTAGTCTCTCTTGATTTTTATAATCAAGCACTTAAAAATGACATTAATAAGAATATCAAAGAAACCTAGGATTTAATATAGAAACTTTATAATGGTAGTGTTTTTTACCTGGCTTCTTTAATTCAAGGTTGTGAATTTATTGAAAATCAATCAAATTTTTATTGTAGTCCAATTAGGACATTTTAGTTCAAACTTATGATCTATAGGTAGAAGGGATGGTTGATATTGCTTTGGGATCAAAATAAAGGGATTTATGTCAGAAGAAGAGGAGGAATATAATTTAGAATAACAATTGATACAGGAAGTGCTCTCCATTTCTCAAGATTAGTGCTCCTTATCTCATCCAAACTAGAGTTCAAAAAAAAATGGGGGGAGACATCAATCAAAAATAAGAAGAAAGGGGAGGTTTTAAAAGGTAGACATGGTAATTTATTGTATTTTGTGTAGAATAGAATGTGGAAGGTGGAATTCCCCTTTCTAGGTCATGTTGGCCATTTTGGCCCACATACCAAGCTTCTTGTCTGGATAGAAAAGGTGAGTTGAGTCCCTTATGGAGCAAAGATAAAGTGGCTAAAAAATGGGTCAAAAAATTAAAATGGAGGGTTTAAGTGGGTTATAAAATGTTTCAAGCATTCAAGGACATGAACCAAGTTTCACAAGCCTTAGAAATTCCTTAGAACCTTGGAAGGATGATTAAAGGATGAATTTGGTAAGTTTAAGGACTAGATCATCATCAAGATGTCATGTGGAAATAAGTAGATCATTTCAATTTTGTATTTTATAAATGAACCTCACAAATACTTATGAGCCAAATTTTGGTAGTGCCATGAAGTTATTTATGCCAAGAACATCATTTAAAAGTGTCATGCCTTTGAAAGTTCTATAGATCGAGTTATAAGTATGCAGAGTTAAACCTATAGAATGAAACATTTATGTAGACATCAAAATAAAGCTTAAAATTTATCTATAGGGATATAAAAGATTAATGTCCACATAGATGTTAATAATGGTCAAATGCACATAAAATTATGGGTGCTTATGCCATAACAAATAACCATTGGGGTTTAAAAATCGTAATAACAATCATGTGAATGTCAAATACGTTCATGTAGACATCAAATATAGGCACACAGATGTCAAATTTGAGTCTCATAAAATATCAATTAGATTTTAAATAGTGTGTCCTAGTAGATCTAATGGTTGGTATTTAATTATACATCAAGATCAAATAGAGCAAGGACAAAGTTGACAAGTCAAAGGTAAATAAAAGGCTCACAATGCATCATACATCTTGATCCAATAACATGAGTTAAAATCTAATGTTTAGAGGATATAGACTAATGGATTGAATTTCATCATGCATCATGATCTAATAGTGCATAGGAGGTCAAAAAGGTTAAGATATGATAGTATGGATCTATGAAGCCAATGGGAGTAAAGACACATTGGAGTATTTTGATTGGCCCAAGAAATATTTGACAGACAAAATTGAACCAAAGATTAGTTTTTGACCAAATCAAACAAGGTCTTATGGGGGTCATCCCACCTCTATTAGAGCTCAAATAAGTACCATTAAGAGGACATAGTGTTTAGTCAAGATGATCAACAATTAATCACTGATGCCATTAAAGTTAAATATGGACCTCTGGTTCAAATATTTGAGGATTGTAGTGTTATTTTATTACTATCTTCACTATTTTTAGAAGAAGGATCCATGTATATGGTGAATTCTTAGTTCCTACATAGACATAATGGGTATATTTAAACCTATTTGGATCAAGAATGAGGATATGAAGTTTATAGGTCTACATTGACATAATTAATATGGGAAAACCAATAATATTATATTGGTTTTTTATCTATAGAATGGACCTATGTTTTAGATATGGAGATACAACAGATATGTGATTAATGCAAACGGTATCATCTATTGATGTGGCTTTATTATCGACAAAATAGGTACTAACCATCATTCATGGCATGGCTCTTTTAGTTTTAAGATTCAAATATTTGATCCTCATGAACAAGTCAAGTGGGCTTAGGGTCCCAAGGTGGTAAACTAGTATTTGGAGGAGTAGTTAAGGGCATTGATTCCATTCAAACATTATTTTTCACCATTCATAACAAACCTTTATCTTCTAGTGGGATCTTTTAGCCAATGAAAGGAGTTTTAGGACTATTAGAACAAAATGAGATTAGCTTGTTGATGAGGATTAATACTAATTAGAAAAAGGAATGCATAAAGAAAAATAATCAATTGACTTTCACCTCACTTCTTGATCATGATGACTCTTTATCCACTCTCCTATGCATGTTCCCATCTTTTTCTTTCTCCTTTTATACTATATATAGAGGCTTTGGATCTTGAAAAAATATCCCTCTATTCCCTCCCTTGGGCATGAATATACTCTACCAATATAGATCTTGTAACCTGTTGAGATTAATACAGGACTTTTTTAATTTTACATTATTTTGGTATAGTGTGTACATGTTAGTTTGATTTGAATATGTGGTAGAAAACTCTCCCTTATCAAGTCTTGATCTCATCTAGTTACTAGTTAATCTTGTTATGCAAGTCATGTTTAGTGTTAAAATATCTTTTTGATTGAGGATCACATGTGGATATATTGACTGGTTAGTGTCTTGCATGAGACCTCCCATCATTTCCCTTAGATTTTGATCATTTGGTGAACCTCTGCATGATAGATACTTGGAATCCTAGATCGAATATTTTACTTATCTCATTAGTGTTTAATAGGATCTCAAATAGATTAGATCAACCATATTTTAGGTGAATCACCAATTTTAGCTTAAGTTTCCATTTCAAGTTATCTCTCTCTACCTTTTCCCTAGTCATTAGTAGGTTTTAGTAGTGGAAATGAGCTAAATGATGTATATAAGGAGCTAAGCCTCATTAAAAATACTAGAGGTCTGACCCCATTATAGGATACCCATATTCTAGGGTCAATCCCATGTTGAAATAGCTGTTAGTAGAGGACCTAAACAATGCCTTGCCTAGATAGGGTGTAATCTAGACCTCTAATAGATCTGGCATGCCCAGTGGGACCAAGTACAAAAGAGTCAGAAGATCTTGGTGTGTATTTCCTCTAATAAAATTTTGGAAGCATGAAAGTTAGCACTAATGGAAACTTTGAACCAAAGCTTCTAGTTATAAGTAGGATAGATATGTCTCATTTAAAATTTTAGTCATCTCCTACATGTAATTTAATAAATGAGGTTAATATGGACAACTATGGTGAATGCCCCTATTATCCACCTCCTTATAAATAGTCCCATTATCATCCTCATGATCCATATGAGCCTAATCAGCCCTAATAAGATCTCTATTAGCCTTATAATGAGCATGATCAACATCACTATGATCCTCACTAGAAGTATGAGGACCTATATCAGTCATACATGTAGGATTATTTCCCTCATCCTCCCTATGAATAGCAATCCCACCATAATTTATCTCCTCATCAACCCTATCATGATCTGTCTATACCATCACTTAAGCAAAATTTAGTAAACCTTGACAAGCATGAACTGGAATTGTGCTCATAAAAGTATAATGGACAAGATTTCCCTATTCACCAGATCCATTATGTGAGGGATTCATTACATCAAGTAAAAGAAGAATGGGCACCTATTGAGAGAGAAAATTAGAACAATATCATAGGTGAGATGATGGATGTAAATGGTTACATTCAAAGCATTAACAATAAGTTAAAAATCCTTGAAGAACAACAAGTTCAGCCTCACCAATCTTATGTGCCTTTATATACACCACTTCAGCCTTCATATGTACCATTCCAAGTGACCCTCTGAGAATGCCAAGTTTTTCATGTGTTCCTTAGACCTTCCCTTCTTATAAATATATCTAAGAAATCTATCAAATAAATAAGGAGATTATTTTGGAACATATTTCTATTGAGATCTAAGACTCCATCCTTCCTCAAGAACCCCTTAAAATGTCCTTCAAATTTTCATGATGGAATTAAGTGCTGAAGTCAGGTGGTGGGAAAAGTGAGACAAATCTAGACTTGAGATCCCAGGTTAAAGAAAAATTGGAAATTATGCCAATCTCTCCCACCCTTCCTCAATAATCCTCTTGTGTTCCCTATCATGAAGCAACTAACCACTTTAAAGAGAATCTATTCCAATAAACTATATAGAGGAAAATAAAATAGTTAGAGTTGAAGACAAGGAGAGAGAAGGAGAAATAGAATCAAAAGGGTAAATAAGAACCTCTATCTTTTCCATATTAGAACCAAATCATGCGGTTAAGTAAATCTGAAGTCATTTAATCCTCACCCCTCACTCAATAATCTAAGTCATTTCCATCTTGTAAATCCATCCAAAGTAGTATGAAAAAGAAGGAGGAAGACATGAATATTAAAGATAAATAGGTGGACCAAGGAGATGTCATATATATCTCATCTCTCTTGGATTCAATCAAAGAATATCACATGCCACTCCTTGAAGAGGTAAGCAATGAAATTAATATTGAACTCATAACTGATAATGATGGATTGTGAGAGTCAGAAGAGGAGATCATTATTATAATACCAATTAGAAAAAGTGAGCATGTTTTAGCCTTTCATAATTCCAAAGAAGATGATTTGTTAAATAAGTTAAAGTTGGAGATGAGATCCAACATGAAGAAGTCTCCAATGTGAATCAAGAGGTTATTTCTCAAGAACCTCTTGATCACATATTAATTTTCTAAGATCAAGAGTTTCTCAAGATATTATGTTAGCTGATATAGAAAAAGTAAAAACCCATCTTTACCTGGAAGGTAGCCATGAAGACAACTCCCATAGAACCATTGTTGAGGTAGAGAACATTATTGAATAAGAGCATTGGAAAAAATTGTACCATGATTTCATGAGTGAAATTAATGAAATCAAGATGGAAAACTTGGATGATGAGATAGTACAACATGTTGAATCTTCATATAAGGATTCCATTAATGTTTTGGAGCTTTAGGAATACAATGTTACTCTAGGGATGCCAAAGTAGAATGAGAAGGTTGGTATATATGTGGGAGACCCCCATGAGGGATTGGAACAAATTAAATTCATAGATGAATTTGAGATATCTCCTATTAAAAAGGATCAATATATCCTTCAAACTAATCTTATCTAGTTTAATCAAAGTGAAGAACACCAGCTTGATGACCTCATGCATCCAGAAGAGAAGATTTAAGAAGTAGTGGTTCTAGATGATAAGGAGTAAAAATATTATTGGCAACTACAAATGAAAATTTCCAAGATCTTGAAAATATTTTCCAAATTGAGGGTCAATTACTTGAGAATGCTGATAAAGAGTTTCTTATGGAGGACAATAAAAAAGATTGGGTATAATATATATATAACTCTATGATGAGCTTGAATAAATTATGTTTAAAGAGTAACCTAATATTATTGAGTGCACCATGGAAAATAGGAAGGTATGAATTGTTAAACCACCATTGGAGGTCATATTTGAGGAGCCATATGAGAAATTTGAGACTATCTGGATGCACATAGCTGATGTATTTAGAGTTAGTTAGTTCTCATCTAACATCATGCTAATGAAGTTGGTAGATACAACAAACATCAAAGAGGCATCAAATACAAAGGTTGAAAATCTACATGCCTCATTAAACCCCTCATCCCATGATTTGGGGTGATTTTCAAGCTTTCCTTTTATTCTAGGAGGAAAGGTACATATAGTTTTAAATTGTACATAATTAGTGTAATTTGGCTAAATTCCTCCAAGTGTTGTTATGGAACATTTTTTTGTTGTCCCTATTTTTTTATAGGTTAGTTTCACTTTAATAAGTACCTTAGGTCACTTTGTCTTGTTTTAATATTTATTTTAGTCTTTGTTTGTTTTAAAAATGGGTTATTCAAGGGTTGCAGCTAGTGTTAGATACATGTCAATATGTTGAACTAGAGAGGAGACTCCATGCCCAACATACTAGTTAAGGAAACATGTTCTAGGTTATCAAGAATAGTAGGAAATCTTCCCTATGAGTCACCCAAAATATTATCCATATGGGCCCAAATACCAAGCTTCTTACTTGGATAGAAAAGGTGAGCTGAGTCCCTAATGGAAAAAATATCAAGTGTCTTCAAAATGGGTCTATAAATACAAATGGAGGGTCTGAGCATGTTCTCACATGTTTCAAACATTCAAGGGAATAAACCATGTTTCATAAGTCTTATAAAATCCTTATAAAATTGGAAGGATGATCGAAGGATGAATTTGGCGTGTTTAAGGACCAAACCATCACTAGGATGTCATGTGGAAATAACTAGACAATTCACTTGTGAATTTTATAAATTCACCTCACAAAGCCTCATGAGCCAAAGGATTTTACTACCATGAATTTATTTATGCCAAGAAAATCCTTTGAAAGTTTCATGCCTTAAAGATTACTCTATCTCATGTTATAAGCATTCAAAGTTGAACCTATAGAATGAAACATTTAAAAATATGTCAAAATAAAGATCAACATTTATATATTAGGATCCAAAAGATTAATAGTCATGTATACATCAATGATGGTCATGTAAACATCAAACGATACGTACCTAAATTTTAAATTTATTCCATGTCAAATAATCATTAGGGTTCAAAAATATCAATGATGGTCATGTGAACATCAAATACATTTGCATAGATGTTAAATATACGCACATAGACATCAAAGTTGAGTCATGTAAAATAGACATTGGAGTTCAAATAGTGGTTCTTATTAGATCTAAAAACTAGTATTTGATCATATATTAAGATCAAATGGAGCGAGGATAGATTTGACAAGTCAAAGGTAAATCAAACAATCATGTTACATCATACATCTTGATCCATTGAAATGAGATAAAGTCCAAAGGTTAGAGGATCTAGATCTAGGTCTTGTGTTTCATCATGCATCATGATCCAATGGTGCACATGAGGTCAAAAAGGTCAAGATATGATAGCAGGGATCTATAAAAACAGTAGGAGTAAAGATAGGTTGGAGCAATTTGATTGGGCCAAGGAATATTTTATGGACAAATTCAAACTAAAGAGTAGTTTTCAACCAAAGCAAACAAGGCCTTGCCAGGGTTATTCTACCACCATTAGAGCTTTACTAAGTATCATTACAAGGATATAGTGATTTAATTAAGATGATAAAAAATGAAGTGATGATGACATTAAAGATAAATATAGAACTCTGATTCAAAGATTTGAGGGTTACATTTTTGTTTTATGACTGTGTTCGCTATTTTTATAAGAAGGATCCATCCATATGGTGAATTCTTGGTTCTTGTAAAGACATAATGAGTCTATTTTAACCTATTTTGATCAATAATGAGGTTATGCTTTCTATAGGTTTGCATCGACATAATGAATATGGGAAAACCAATAATCTTAGATTGGTTTTCCAACTATAGAATGGACCTATGATACAGATATGGAGATAGAGTAGATATGTTATTAGTGCAAAGGGTCTCATCTATCAACATGGATCTATCATATAAAAATAGGTACTAATCATCATTCATGGCATGGTTCTATCAGTTTCAAGATTCAAGGATTTGATCCTCATGAACAAGACAAGTGGGCTTAGGGTCCTAAGGTGGTGAATTGGTAGTTGGAGGAATAGTTAAAGGCATTGATTCCATTCAAACAAAATTTATCACCATGCATAACAAACCCTTGTCTTATATTGGGATATCTCAACAAATAAAAATATCTCGAGGACTATTGGAATAAAAGGAGGTTATATTTTTGATGAGAAGTAATCCTTATTATAAAAAGGCATGCATAAAGGAAAAGAATAAATGAACTACCACCTCACTTCATGATCATGATGATTCTTTCTCCACTCTCCTATGCATGTTACCATCTTTTTCTTTCTCCTTTTATGCTATATATAGAGGATTTGGAGCTTGAGAAAAGGTCCCTTTATTCTCTCTCTTGGGCATGAATAGACTCTACCAAGATTGAGCTTATAACCTCTTGAGATGAATATAACATGAATTTTAGTTTTCATTATTCTAGTATAGTCTGTACTTGTTAGTTTGATTTGCATATGTGGTAGAAATCTCTCTCTCTTGTCAAGTCCTAATCTCACCTAGTTATTAGTTGATCTTATTATGTAGTTCATGTTTAGTGTCTAAATATATTTTAATTGATGCTCGCATGTGGATACACTGACTAGTTAGTGTCTTGTATGAGACCTCTCCATCACGTCCCTCAAATTTTAATCATTTGTGAACCTCTACATGAAATATTGATGCATGATAGATACTTGGAGTCTTATATCTAGTCTTTTACTTGTCTCATTAGTGTTTAATAGGAGCTCAAATGGAATGGATCAACCATATTTTAGGTGTATCACCATTATTATCTTAGGTTTCCATTTCAATTTATCTCTCTCTCCCTTTTCTAGTCATTAATAGGTTTAAGTAGTGTAAATGAGCTAAATGATTCATTTGAGGAGCTAGCCTTGTTAAAAATCCTAGAGGTTTGACCCTATTATAGGATACCCATAGATTAAGGTTAGTCCCATATGGAGCTAGATTTGGATAGAGGACTTGAACAATCCCTTTCCCATCTAGGGTGCAATCTAAACCTCCAACTCATCAATGAAGATATTTTCTTGGAATGTTAGGGGTTTGAATGCCCCTAATAAGAGATAGGTAGTGAAACATCTCCTTTTGGCTAACAATCTTGATTTTTTTCTTCTTCAAGAAACTAAGTTGAATTAATAAGAAATAGAATTTTTGATGAAATCAAGCTAAGATAGATGGAATTGTCTTTTTATGGAAAATGTTGGAGATTTTGGAGGTCTAGCTATTTTTTGGTCCCCTTTCAAGGCTAATTATGTCGTGGTTTATTTGGGTTCTTGGTGGAAACTGTGTATATTATCTAGTTTTTCATTGGATTTAAATTTTTTATTATTTAATGTTTATGAACCTAATCATTTTTGCCAGAAGAGGAATCTTTGGTAGGTTTTAATTTAGTCAATGTTGAGGTTTCTCAAGGAAAATATACTCCTCAATAGTGATTTTGATGCCATTATTCAACCTCAAGATAAAATGTGATGGGTGATGGCACCAAATCCTTCTCAATTGGATTTATATAATTATGTGAAGAAAAATTATCTGTGGATGTGAATAATAAAAGAATGGACCTAGATAATATTATAGAGAGATTAGATAGATTTTTAATCATTATAAATTGGTTTCTTAGTGATTGTGTGGTGAAAATATCAATGATTGGTGCTTTTGGTTCTTATCATTTTATAATTATTCTCAATATTCTCAAAAATTCACCTTTAAAATGTTGTTCATTGAAGTTTGAGTTAATGTGGTTGCTTGATCCTTTTATATTTCATCTCATGAATAATTGGTGGTCATATTTCCCCCCTCCTCTAGTTATTTTATCTATGAAATGACTTAAAAACTTCAATTTATCAAATTTTGCCTTAAGAGGTGGAGTTTTCAAGTTTTCAAAAATATCTTCAATGAAAAGGTGAAGATCAAAGTCTTTCTTCTATCATTGAATGATTATGTCATGAAAAGGAGGATATATGTGGTTGTTTATCTCTATAAAAATAATAATATAATATTATGATGAAATAATTCTCTATGAATAAATTCATTAGAAAGAAAAACCCAGAGTGAATTCATTACAAGCTAGAGACAAAAAATCAATTTTTTTCATAATTTAGTAAGGGATACGATTAACACCTAAGATTTATATTATAATATATATAAATAATATGCTATTGTGTTATCAATAAGATATTATGACTAAAGCTTTAACATCCCCACTAGGTTTTACTATAATAACGTAATTTTTTTTTAAATTTTATATTCCATACATTCTTTCATTAGATTACACCATGAATATCTAATTAGTGATCTTAGCATACTAAATTGAACATGAAATAAACCTAGAAATTTTAATAGTTACTAATCACTTGCATCACATGTAACAAAACAAAACAACATAAATAAATACATAAAATCTAGTCATGGTCAGTACAATAACACATCCATTATTGTCAATGTAAATTAGGTAATCAATTACATTTACAACTGGTATTATGTCTCAATATAATTAAAATAATAGATATAATTTTGTAATAAACATGAGTCACTCAAAATCTTATATATTTGATAATCTCAAGTTTAGTTTCTAATAATAATTATAGTGTGGAGGGAGAGCATCATTTGATCACTTTTTGAAACCAACCATGGACAATCAATCCCATACACAATCTCCCATATAGGTAATGGCCCTCCTTTCATGGATGGGTAGATAGTGATGGTTTGATCATTTAGAGAGACATGTTCACACCTGTATGATGTAATATTTATAATACATCATGTGTACTATAAAGAAAATACATTCGAGCATGATATGAAATAAACATGCAAATCATACATATGAAATGATAATGTATATCTAAACATTACTTTGGCCAAAGTTTTCAAATAGATATTGATCTCAAGGATGATTCAAATTCATATACACCACCTGATTGGATTACCTTCATCTGATATTGGTGATGCTTACTAAGATAGTGAAGTATGTC
>JARHVA010008424.1:35000-40000 GCA_037957365.1 Torreya grandis
TGTACATATAATTTGACTTAGCTAATCTATACCTAGTTTTTGTAACTTGATCTTACATTTCTAAAAGTATCTCAGGTCCAAAAACTACCCTATCTTCCAACTTATTCAAATTAATTAGTCTCTTGCATCTTCTTCCATAAAGTGCTTCAAATGGTGCCATGTTCAAAATAGATTGGTATGATTTATTATATGTAAACTCAACCAATGGAAGTTATTCTTCCCACTTGTATTATTTACACATGAAATAAATATGAAGAAGATTCTCTACGACTTGATTAACTTGCTTAATTTGACTGTTAGTTTGTGGGTGATAGTAGTACTTAAATTTAGTTGCATACCCAAAGTTAAATTTAAAGTTAACCAAAACCTAATAATTATTCTTGGATCATGATCTGATATGATCTCTAAAAATCCAAGCAATCGATACACTTAATTTATGAATCTCTTTACAAGATTTGTTATATTATCTATCAAATTACCTAGTATAAAATGTGTTACCTTGGTTAGTTTATCAACTATAATTAAGATCATGTCATCCCTATTCTGTGACAATGGTAATCCTTAGACAAGGTCCATATTGATCACCTATAATTTCCACTCTGGTATGTCATGTGGATATAAAAATATATCTAGGTACACATGTTTAGCTTTCAATCACTAACATTATACACAACATGACATAAAGTTTGTTGTATCTTTATTTATTTCCTTCCACAAATAATTTTATCTATGCTCTATCATGAGCTTGGTTACTCCTAGACATCTTAAATATGGGGCATTATGTAGTTCCTTTAGCACTATGCTCCTTAGATTCCTAATATGGCACATACATCCTTTCATTCTATTGATTAATACCATCTTTTTCTTATATGCATCCTTTATACCTATGATTCTAAGATTTCTTAGGAAAAACTTTCCTGAATTTATCTCTTGGTGAGAATTCAATCACATGATCCCTAAAAGTACTCTTTATAGTATCCACAACTACTACGTACCTTCTAAAACTTAAGGCATCTGATACTCTATTTTACTTGCCTTTGATATAATTGATATCAAAGTCATTTTTAGACAAAAACTCTAACCAACATCTCTAGTGAGCATTCAAATTTGGTTGGGTGAGGATGTATTTGAGTCCCAAGTTATCAGTCTTGAGCTCAAATATTTTTCCCAATAAATATTGTCTCCAAAATTATAAAGGATGAATAATTGTTGTAAGTTCAAGGTCATGAGGGGTGTAATTCAACTGATATGGCTTCGAATTACTTGAATCATAATCTACCATTACACCATCCTGCATAAGGAATCCTAGTCTATCCCTAGACACCTCTGTGATCATTGAAAATTGATAATTTGGATCAAGAACTCTTGATTATGGTGTTAAAGTAAGCCATCTCTCCAATTCCTAAAAAAATAATTCACACTTATCTAACTAGATAAAATATTATTATTACACTACAGAGAGGTAGTCAAATTAGCTATCTTGGAAAAAGTAATAATGAATTTCCTATAATAGACTACTAATCCCATGAAACTCACTACCTCATGGACATTTATTATTTTTAGACACTCCATAATGGCTCTAATATTAGCTAGATCAATTGAAATATTGTCCATTGAGATAATATGTGATAATTATTACATTTTATTTTGGAAAAGTGGACACTTGGATAATTTACCATACAACCTATGATTTTGTAGATGTTGTAAAACCATATCTAGATGTTGAAGTTTCTCTTCTTCATCCTTATAATATTTAATAATGTTATCTAAAACCAAAACAAAATGATATAGATAATCTTTGAACACATTGTTTATGAGATTTTTGAATGTTTCAAGTGTATTCATCAACCCAAATGGTAACATTATAAAATTTTAATACCCATAACAAGTTTAAAATGCCATATTTATAATATCCTCATCTTTTATTCTTAACTGATAATATCCAACTCTAAGATATATATCTTAGAAAAGACTGTTGCTCCTCACATTTGATCAAACAAATCATCTATTTAAGGTAGTGAATACCTATTTTTTATTATCACTTTATTCAACATTCTATAATCAATGCAGATTTGAAGAGTGCCATCCTTGTTCTTGAAAAAGACAACTAGTTCACCCCATGGTGACACACTTGGTCTAATCAATATTTTGGACAATAATTCTTGAAGTTGTGCCTTTAATTCAACCAATTCAGTGGTTGTCATTCTATATGGTGCCTTAGATTAAGGTTTTGATCCTAGTTTGATATCAATACAGAAATCAAATTCTTATTTAGGATGAAATCCTATCAATTCCTCTATAAAAACATCATGAAAATTCTTAGGGAAAAGATAATTTTCAATTGATGGTTCCTTAATTTCTTCCATTTAAATTATCTTGATGATAAATTGTTGACATTCTTTTCTTTGGGCCTTCATGAGTTTCATTTCATAAATTTGTTTAAGCCCTAACTCCATTTTATTTCCTTGAATTAATGTCTAATTACCACAATCATATAGACACTCAACTTTTTTTAGATAATATTCAACCTTGGACTTATGCTTCACAAGCCAATTAACTCATAGTATCACAAAATATGACCCTAGTGGTGCAACATAGAGATCCATTATTGTTGTAAATTTAAGAAACCTAATTTTTGATTTAACTAAAAACTTGTCAACTTGGAATTTAGAATCATTCCCGTATTATATCCACCATGCATTTTCCATTATACCAAATTTTATAGACAACTTATTAAAATCTAGGAGCTATAAAACATTATATAGCACTTGTATCTATCAAAACGGAAACTAGATATTCAAATAAAATACCTAATAGTTCTATGGGTGAAGTTTGGAATATTGCTTGTTGATTATCAAATGATTCATGAATACATTGTTGAAAATTTCCTTTCTAAGGGGAAGAAACTTTGTTACTTAACATATCTTGGGTACATTCATGCACAAATTAGTCACCTCCACATATGAAGCAACATCTTAGTGGTCCCTTCCTATCAAACTATTGGTTTACCTTGAAATTGGTTTTAGAACCATTACCTATTTTTTTGATACCTAAACCACTATTGAATATAGTATTTTGGATCTTGAACTAACTTATAGAGTATCTACTCCTCTACTTCTAATTCTTTTTCTTGAAAGTTGGCTTAGAACTTCCAATTTGTTTATAAAACTTGTCCCTAACCTGAGTAAGAGATTACAACTTTTACTCTTGTTTGACTACTTTATCAAATAATTTATCAATGTTATATGATCCGTGGATGTCCACCTCTCAACCAATCTAGGGTTTTCATCCCATGATGAACTTCATAATCATAAACCTCTCAAATGCTTGATATTTAGGTACATATTTTAGAAGTTTGCTGAATTATTCCCTGTAATCACCCACCAATAAGTATCCTTTCTTTAGACTTTGAAATTTTTTAAGGTTTTAGTTAAAACATAACAATGGAATCCACCATGATCTGAATAGTTTCACAATTACTCCCAAGTAGTGGTGGCTTAGTTTAGATTCATTTCCAACTTCTTGTTGGCCTACCATGTAGCTGCTACTCCATCCAGTTAATATGATTTCTAAATGGCTTTGGTGATTTTAGATTAGTTTTGAATCTTTAAATAATTCTCCATTTTAGTCCAACATGCTTCATCTCTATCTCCCATAATTATTATATCAAATTTAGGCTGACTCGCCTTTTTCATGTCTCTAGTCAATTCTATAGCTACATGTGCTCTTGTATCCTGATGCACTTATTTGTGTCTCTCCTCTTGAAGGATTTCCTACTCAAAAAGATGATTCTCAAGTTCATCCTAATAGGCTTCCTCCTCATATACATGAATTTATTTTTCTAGGGCTACAATTCTATCCCTAATCTCATTCATGGACATAATAATCTGATCTAACTTTATTTCTTATTCAATGACAAATTGGTTAGGATCAAATGGAGGATTATTATCATTGAAATTTGAATGACCCTCTCCAAATCACCTTTATTTCACCATTCTTATTTTTTATAAAATAAGAATAATAAAATGTTAGCGGACTCATTAAGTCCTAGAGTTTGATCCACAACTCTAATACCACAATGTAACATCCCCATTGGGAATTACTAGAATAATGTAATATATTTTTTAAATTTTATATTCTATACATTCTTTATTTTTTATTAAATAATGAGTAAATAATTATTTATCTTAGAATACTAACTAAGTATGTTAAACATAAATTAAACATGTAACATTCAACAGTTACTGATCACTAGCATCACATGTAACGAAAAATAACTGCATAAGGAAATAATTACATAAAATCTATCCATGACTAGTAAAATAACATAACCACTATTGTTAATTTATAGTAATTAATCAGTTATATTTCCAACTAGAATTATATCTTAACATAATTATGATAATAGATATAATGTTCCATTGAGGATGAGTCACTCTAGCTCTTGTATCCCTGATAATATCAAGTGTAGTCTACAATAAGAACTATAGTGGGGAGGGAGAGAATCATATGAGCACTTTTAAACACCAACCATAGATCATCTATCCCCCACACAATCCCCCATATAGGTAATTTATCTCCCTTACATATGGGTAGATAGTGATGGTGTAGGAATCTAGAGAGACATGCTAGTACCTGTGTGCTGTAAGATTTCTAATACATGATGTGTACCATAAATAAACTAAATTCTAACATGATATCATAAAAACATGTAAATCATATATATAAAATGAAAATGTATATCTAAACATTAATTTTCCAAATTTTTCAAATAGCTATTGATACCAAAGATTAGTCAAATTGATACACACTATTTGATTGGATTACCTTCATTAGCATTGGTTATGCTAACTGAGATAGTGAAGTCTATCTCACTACTTAGTTAATATAAAAAATTCAATATTTGTTTGACATTAATATAACCAATAGATTCATGAAAATCATTTTTAATAGCAAACAAAACATGTTAAATATTGAAATAATAACAATACATACATTTA
>JARHVA010008424.1:45000-180000 GCA_037957365.1 Torreya grandis
AAAGATATAGAGGTGCAAATTTGGCCCTCTAGACAGATAAACAATGGTCACCATTCATATTTGCATAATATAAAATATTAGGAATAGATAGAGATCCAATAGTTCACAATATTTTTTACATATAGATATATGGTGTGTAGTGAGTCAAAGAGGTCAAAGTGTTATTTTTTAATAGAGTCAAAGACCAAGACCGAATAAATATCTAACGATGTGTAAGTGATCATATAGGTCAATATCAATGGTGCATGTTGAGTTAAATGAGGATAAATGTTTTAAGTTTAATAAAAATAAGACAAAAATACCAAGATTATTCCAAGATATAATGGTGAGTGAATTTTTATACATATATAGATCAACAATGTGTAGTGAGCAAGATTATTTCAAAATGTCTAGTGTTTAACATAGATAAAGACCTAATTCATCCATAGAGATCAACAATGTGTGATGAGTCAATATTACAAGATTACAAAAGATGAGGTTAATTATTTGAGTTTTAAAATTTATCAATGGTTCAATATGAGTTAAAGGTAAATATTTTTAAAATAATATCAATGGTGTGTGATTGATCTAAAGTAATGAGGACACAAGATGTGAGCATAGTGTTCAAGGTTTAACTGTGATCATTTGAATTCAAATATTTGAATTTAACAAAAGAAAGACCAGTGCCTAGTTTTTGAGACATATGTAGAATATTAACATGGTGTAAAAATTGAATTTTTATAGGAATCCAAGGGGTATATGGAAATATAAATTTGAAGGTCTGAATGTATGTACAGACAAAGCTCCAAAGTTCACTGTGTGTTTGACTATGTTTTGAAAGTAACCAAAAAAGGGTAATTAGGATTTTTCTAATTTTGTTTTTATTTGTAATTATGAATTAGATATTAGATCATGTTTTAAACTCCATAAATATTCTATATGTGCATTATTAAGGTTTGACCAATCATATTCAGTATTAATAATGGTTTAGAAGTTGATTGTGTGTTTGTTCATGGTGACTATGTGCATAGATTGTTATTTGAGCAAATTATGCTTAAGTATAAGGGTAATATAATGATTTTTGGCACTTAAGGAGGACCTATATATAATTTTTAATGCGTCTATGATTTTTTAAAGTGTTCTTGTGTTACTTAGTTTTCTTGGAGAAGTGTCAAATAGTTGAATAGATCTCCATAGGACCTAAAAGTGACTTATGCCTATTTGAAAGTGGATTATGATTAAGTGTAACCCATGTGAGATGAATCAAGGATGAAGGCATGTATTTTGGTTGAAAAGGAAATATTTTGTACTTTATAATTCATGAATGATATATATATATATATATAGTAAAACCTAATGTGTTGGTTTCTAGACTTGTGAGTGAGATAAATGTAAGGTGTATGTGAGAATTATGTAGCAAAGGAGAGGTAGAGTGCCTAGTTGATGAGTTAATAAGTGGTTCAGATTGGGGACTATGTGTATGACCTATATGCCATATTTTTGATGTCTAAATAGTGATATTTTAGATTGAAGATATGTAAAGAGTTCTGAGTATGCATATAAGGATAGTTTGAGTGAAGAAGGAGAACAATTGTAGTATGCCTATGTGAGTGGCCTCTATAAGATAGAGAGAGAGTTTATGTAGGAGATAGATAAATAGAGATCCATCATTAGGAATTTTATAAATTATTTCAAATGTTTAAGTGTTCAAAGGAGGGTTTGAAGGACTTGATATTTATTAGAGGTAGTTGTTCTTTGTGAAATAGGTGTTTCACTAAAGACCTATGGTCAGGAGGATTTGATCAAGGTTTTATGGTCTAAAAGAGTTGACCAGTCTCTTGTTTATAGTTTATTATAGGATAGTATTCCATTTGTTTCAAGCTTGAGAATGGTTCTTATTACACATGAGGGTTTCCCATAAGAACTATGTGTTATGTGTTTGATCTTGTGTATGTATTGAATGAATGAGCTCTCTTGTTAATGTTGTTTGATCAAGTTGATATATTCTAATTGTTTAATAGTTTAAAAGAAATTAAATTGAAATTGAAATATTTGGACTCACTAATTCACCCCCCCTCTTAGTGATTGTACCTCTAAAAATTGGTATCAGATTAGGTCTTTTGGTAAAGGCTTAATAGCTTAAAGGTGATCTAAAGTACAATATAGGTAGTCAACAAGGAGATTTATCTACTAAATAATCACCAATGTTCAATAGATCTAATTATTCTTTTTGGAGTGTAAAGATGAGGACGTACATTTTATACCTAGGGTTTGATGTATGGAAATATATTTTGGATGGTTATGTTGCTTCTACTACTCCATCTAGTGCTGCAGACAATAAGCTATTTGAGAACAATTCTAAGGCAATGAATGCCATCACTTGTGGTCTAATAGAGACTAAGTTCACCAAAGTAATCCATTATAAATATACTAAAGAGATATGGGATAAAATGTAGATCATTTATGAAGGATATTCAAAAGTCAAGGTTGTTTAGTTGCATACTTATAGAAGGCAATTTGAAAGTCTCAAGATGAAGGAAAAAGATTATGTGGCATCCTTTCTATAGAGAGTTGATGATATTGTGAACATCATCAGAGATCTTGGAGATAACCTTAAAGAGGATACTATTTTTTAAAAGTTATTAAGGTCTCTATCCCCCAAGTTTGATCTAAAATTATCTAATATAGAATAAAATCATGATCTCACTTAATTGAAGATGGACCAATTGGATGACACCCTTACTACCTATGAGATGATGAAGAATGATGATATACCAACAAAGAAGGAAATAAATTTCATTGTAGAAATGAATAAAAATAAGAAGTTTTAAGGTAAGAAACCCAAAGAGGATGACATTTCTAATATAGATGAGGATGAACTAATTTCCTTGATTTCAAGGAAATTAAAAACAAGTTCAGGTGAGTATAAGGGAGGGTAAACTACCCCTCAAATGCTCCAACTGTGGACAGGTAGGAAATTTTGATAATAAGTTCCATCATAAGTGTAAGAAGGATGATGATGAATATCATGATAATTGTCATGATGATGGCAAGAGATCATTCTGGTCTAGTAAAAACAAAAAGGGATTCAAATGGTTTGATAACAAGAAGATGTACTTCAAGGAAAAGAAGAGTCTCTAAACCAAAGAATATTGTATCTCATCAGATGAGAGTGAAGTGAATGACTCAGAGTATGATCATGAAGATTATGGTCCTTTTGAAGATGAAGCCATATTCATGGATGAGGAAGGTAGTTTCTCACATAAAAAGGAGTCTACTTGGTGTGATTTAGATGATGATGAAGATGAGGTGGACTATGAGACTGCATTAACAAATGATCATGAAGAACTAAAGATTGATAAGAGGATAAATAAGAAGATGAAATATAAACTCAATGAATTTTAGGATTAATTCACAATGTATGAGGCAAGAATGGATGAAGACACCCAGGAGAATGAAGATATGGTCAAGCATCTCAGTTGTCAATTGGAAATCCTATCTACAATCCTAAAAGCTAAAAAGATGAATGTGAAAGGTATGTAATTGAAAATGAGTCATTGAAATATAGGTTAGAGAAGATATATAGTAATTTAATGTAATTTATGAGTTTTTAAAATATCTCAAGTTATCTAGACAACATTTTTAATGATCAAAAGCATGCAATTGATAAGACTAGTCTTGGATACAGAGAAGAACCAAAGACTACAACTCATAGCAAGATGAATACTAATATAAAAAAGGATAATCAGAATTTGAAGATAAATCATTAGTTAAGGAATGATGGTGAAAATATATTAAAGACAAATCAGATCATATATCCAAATTTCATGAGGTATTCAAGTTTTAATGGTTACTGTTACACGTGTAATCAATTTGGTCATAGGGCTAGAGAATGCAAGAGACTTATTAGAAATTAATTTTATTGGAACTATGATGGGAGTAATCAGTCAAAAAGTGTGATTAAGGTTGAGTTCTTAAATTTTCATGATGTGGGACACTTAATAAAACATTTTCCATTTAAGGTAAATAAAGTTGAGTTTCCTTCAATAAATATTGAGTGCTATAGTTGTTATGAAGTAGGACACATTTCAATATTTTATCCAAATATAGTAAGATATAATGAGCTTATTGTAAAAGTTATGATGTGCTTCAATTATCAAAATAGAGGTCACATTGCTAGATTCTAGAAGTAGAGGCCTATAAGTTAAAATAAGATCAATTAGGCCCCAAGAGTGCAAGGAAGAAGGAAAGCCAACTCATGGAAGCCAAAGGTGGTATGTATGAGTCATGATGAGACTATAGGTCCAAGTAATCTACTTTATATGGTGAAAAATAATACACAATTTGAAGAGTGCCAAGGGCTCTCATTATCTACTCATATTGTGGATAAAGAGACCAAGCTTAAGGAGAATACCAAGGTACTAATTTAGGCTAGCTATGAGATGTGTATGGATCGAAGTGAACATTTTAGTATTGTTGAGTAAGTAGCATTCAAATAACATCAATTGTCAATACCTAGTGATGAGGTTACAAGCTATAAGGTTGATTCTTCAAATGAAAAGGTATGTCGAGATTCCATATTTTCTCCATGTGTTGTCAATTCTATCATATAAGAGGAGACTAATATATAAAAGGAACTATTTATCATATTTTAGATTGAGAAGAAGAATAACAAGAGTAATAAGTCTTATAACTATAAGAGGATTCTTGTGGTTACTAAGGAGATGTGGGCCACTCCTAGCTTCACTTTGTTTTAGATCATTGTGGTGCAAAGGATGTCTATGTCTATGATTCTTATGAAACTAATTTTCATTGAGAATAAAGTGTTGATATGGTGTTATTTAGGTCATATAAGACTAGAGTTGAGTGCTTTTAGTTGGAGTAGGTATGTCTAGGTGGAAGATATGGTGAAGTGATGTAACGATGGAGTAGTTTATAAGGTCAGATTGAAGGTTACTAGATGGTAAAGGAGGATTTGTGAGTTGCCAATATGATATTTTTTCATATAAAAATCTATTAACATTATTATATCATGCTTCAGGTGTTACTGTGATCTAAATGTATGTTAAAGTCAAATTGGAGATTTTTGTTTGATCTCAAGATTCCTAGTTTATGATTAAGAGTATGCAGGTCTTAAATTGGGTCATAGGAAGTATATGTTCCTAAAGGTATGTAGGCTCAAATTTTGGTCCAAAAGTGTGTAATGGGTGTTTCTAGGTGTGAAAGAATTTTCAAATGTGGATGTTGACTAGAAGTAGGTTTGTTAACCTTATTTTTTTTTATGATTCTAGGGCTTTGAGCTATGCTAGAAAAGAGGTTTTTTTTATGATTTGAAGTTTTAGGATTATTAATAGGTGAAATGGTCTTGAATATGTGTCTTTTGAATGTTGTGGGCTTTGTAAGTTCCAAGTAGGGCTACAAGGTGTTTAGACAGGCCTAGTCTTGAAGATGTACCTTTTTTAAGTTTCTCCAAAAGATCAAGGAATGAGTATTTCAAGGTGAGTTAATAAGTTATTTTAGATAATTTTTACTATTTGGTGTGTGGCATGAAGTTATATTGGTGGTCTTTGATGTGTTTTTGGAAAGAAGACTAGTAAGCCTAAAAGGTGGTTACTCGTGGTGTATGGAGATCTGAAGACACTCAAGTGATGAAATGGATAAAAAATATTAGGGGGAATCCTTATCAGATGTTTCATGGTGAGTTCCATCATATTTTAGTGTTTTTATGTGTTTTTTCTTCATTAGTTTCAATGCTTAGTTGAAGAGAGTGTTGGCATGAAGCAAGCCATTTTTGTCAAGACAAGAAGAGGTAGGCTCAAGGTAAGTTGGAGTTTGTATCATATTTATAAGGTGGTCATCTCCTATTTTATGGTATTTATAGTTCATTAAGATTACTTAGTGCCCACTTTGTCATTGTGTCAAAAGGGGAAAATTTTCCTATTGTGGAGTGCTTAAAGAGAGAGAAGGTGAGCTAGATGATGTTTTTTGACATCAATGAGAAAGGGGTAGATTGTTGGAAAGTTTTAAATGATGTCATGATGATGTCATATAAGTGTCCATGTGAGTGGATTAATTTATTTGGTAGTATATTTGACAATGAGAAAGTGTGCAATGTGTTTATCCTAGTGTGTTTAAAGTTGGCCATGTTGATCTTCAGTTTTAGCATGCTTAGAGATGTTTAAGGATGAGTATGGTGATTTTATAATGTGAAAGGGGTCATATCAATGTTCAATGATTATTTGAGAGACTATTTACATAAGTGGAATTCATCTGGCATTTCATATTTTTCATCTAGATAGTTTAGGTCTAGTGGTAGAAAATCTGAGTAAGAAGTTTGTTGACGTCAACATTACCACATGTGGATGAGTCAGGAGGAGTTGATCATATGGTTGTGATCACATAAATCCCTATTTTTTATGTGAAAATTATCAATTCCAATTATGAAGTGAAACAAAATATATGCAACTGCAAAGTTGGGCTCCCAAGTATTTTGATAGTGTTTTCCCATAATTAACCAAATTTGTATAAAGCAAGAAAAAATTGAGTAAGCAATTTGGTGATGACATATCTTTCACATGTCGATGTTTCAAGATAATTTGATCATATGGGTTATTTAATATTTATTCCTATTTCATATGGACAAAATTTTAAGTCTAGTGTTGAAGCATGACAAAAAAATGCATGTGTAAAGTTGGTCTTTCTAGATGTTCTTGACATAGTTGGCTCTATAAATAAATAAATAAATCTAATGAGTCATTTTAATATCATTATATCTCACACATGTGAGGGTTCAAAGAGAATATTGACACATGGTTGGATTATAATATGTGAAGAGATCATATGGTCCAAATTTTAGAACATGCACTTGATCAAAATAAAATATATGGAGGTGCAAAGTTGGCCTTCCAAGCAGACAAACAATGGTCCCCATAGTCATTTTTGCATAATGTTAAAGATCAAGACTAGAAAGAGATCAAATGGTGCACAATATTTCATACATATAGATATATGGTATGTAGTAAGTCAAATAGTTCAAAGTTTTTCTTGGTAAAAAAAATTAAAATACCAAGAACAAATGAAGACCCAAAAGTGTGTAGGCAATCATACAAATCAAGATCAATGGTGGATGTCGATTCGAAAGAAGACAAGTGTTCAATGTTTAATGACAAGCAAAGATAAATACCAATATTTTTCCAAATATAATGGCAAGTGAATTTTCATAAATATAAAGATAAATGGTGTGTAGTGAGTGAGATGATTTCAAAATTTTTAATGTTTAAAATAGATAAAGACTTGATTGATCTGTAGAGATCGATAGTGTATAATGAGTCAATATTCCAAGATTTCATGAGATGGGCTCAACTATTAGAGGTTTAACATTTGGTAGTGGAACACTATGAGGTAAAGTTTGAGCTTCATATAATAATATTGATGTTTCATGATTGATCTAAATCAGTGAGGACACAAGATGTGAGCATAGTGTTTGAGGTTTAACTGTGACCATTTGAATTCAAATATTTGAATTTAACAAAGGAAAGACTAGTGCTTGGTTTTTGAGCCATAAATTTCAATATATGTAGAATTTGACCATGGTGTAAAAATAAAATTTGTAGAGGAATATAAGTCACATATATAAATATAAATTTTAAGGTTTGAATTTATGTACAAAAATATATATTGAGCTCTAAAGTTAACTATTTGTTCAACTTTGTTCTACAAGTAACCTGAGAAGGATAATTGAGCTTATTATGATGTTGTTTCAATGTTTAATGATGAATTAGCTATTAGATAATCTTGAAAAATCCATAAATATTCTCTATGTGAATTATGAATTCTTTACCAATTGTATGCAATATGAAAAATGGTTTAAAATTTGACTATGCATTCGTTCATGGTGATTCTATGCACAAAATGTTGCTTGAGTGAATTGTGCTTAAGCAAATGGGTACTCTGATAGTTGTTAGACCTTAAGGAGGACCTATAGATAATTTTTAATGGATCCATGCATTTCTAAGGTTTTCTTATGTTTCTTATTTTACTCAAAGAAGTGTTAAATAGCTGAGTGGGTCTCCTAGGACCTGAAAGTGACTTAGGCCTATTTGAAAGTAGATTGTGCTTAAGTGTGACCCACGTGAGATGCCTTAAGGATGAAGGCATGTATTTTGGATGATAATTAAATATTATAAAACTTATAATTCATGAATGATCTATATATATTTAAACCAAATGTGTTGATTTTAGACCTTTGAGTGAGATAAGTGTAAGGTGTATGTGAGAATTATGGAGTGAAGGAGAGGTAGAGTGCCTAATTGATGAGTTAATGAGTAGATCAGATTTAAGACTATTTTTATGAACTATATTTCATTTTTATAATGTCCAAATAGTGATATTATAATTTGAGGATATGCAAAGAGGTCTGAGTGTGTGTATGAGGACAATTTGAGTGAAGAAGGAGAGAGATTATGGCATGCCTATGTGAGAAGAGTGTATGATCTAGAGCGAGAGTTTGTGTAAGGGTTAGATAAACATAGATCCATCATCAAGTTTAAAATACATCAGTTATAAGGTGGGGTTGTTCAAATTATGGTCTAAAGGACTTGATCTTCCTTAGGGCTAGTTCCTCCTTATGAAACAATTGTTTCACTAAAGACCTATGGTCAGGGGGATTTGATCAAGGTTTTTGGTCTAAAAGAGCTGACCAATATCTTGTTTTTAATTTATTATAGGACATTAGTCCATGTGTTTCAAGATTGAGAGTGGGTTTTATTTCCCATGAGGTTTTCCCATAGGAACTATGTGTTATGTGTTTGATCTTGTGTATACATTGAATGAATGAGATCACTTGTTAATATTGCTTGATAAAATTGATATATGCTAATTGTTTAATAGTTAAAAAGGACTAAAATTTAAATTTAAATATATGGTATCATTGATTCATCCCCATCTTAGTAATTGTACCTATAATAATAGCACTATTAACCATGCAAGGTTTTATCTCGAGCTAGTGCATTATTTTATCAAACAACTAAAATCAATTTACCCTAATGGCTTAACACCAAATTAAATTAGTTTCCAGTCTTAGGTTTCAAAAAAACTATATGGCTTTGTTTTTTGGATGGTTAATCCATCAAAAGGTTTTAGCATATATAATTAATATAATATTAATATATATTCTAAACCCTAATAATCTAAACTATATACATAATTTATTTAAGCAAATGAAAGTAATTACTTTAACAACATTTTAAATCACTTCCAATATAAAATAGAATGAACCAATATTCCTTCTCTTACTTTATCTATACTATCTTTCTCCTCTTTCATCTTGTCCCATTATCCTCCACTAATCACCTCTTATCATATTCTACTTTCCAAACTCTTACCATTCAAAACTTGCATTCCTTTATTCATTCCCAACTCAAAGTCCATGCAAAATCCTCATTACATTTCAACATCAAATAATTTGATAGTTAACTTTCATTAACCATACCATAAAATCCCTAAATTTAAACCTTAAATCTTTCCTAATTATTTAATTCATTTTAAAAACCTTTCATGATCAATACTATGTTACATTCTCGAGTAAAGCACTATAAAATTCCACTTTAAATGTTATTAACAATGCTAACTATTACTTCTATTTTAATGTATTCTATGCATGTTAACAAGATTAGGCTTAGATCTTAGGATAGTATTAGGTTATAGTGTAATATTTTCAAAATTTATGTAAAGATAAATAATATCATGATTTTTAAATAATATTGTAACTAACAATAAAGTCAATGATATCCTTTTATCCAAAATGTATATTGGATAATTAGTATCCTATCTATAATAGTATTATAATAATATAATTTTCACTTTATTACTATTTTATATAAACTATATACTTATTTTGTTATATTCTTACCTTAAGGCATATATTGATATTCTTGAATATCAATGTTAACAAACTAATGTTTCAAAACATTTCAAAGACATTTTTCTTAGTCTATATATAATAGTAACTAGATATCATCCACATATATTTATATTCCTATAATCATAAACAACATGAGTATAGTAACATAATATAATTATAATGTAACATTATGCACTAAATATATGAAAAATATACATAATACAATCATACATAATATTTTTTCCATATATAATTACTAAAACTGAACTAACACTTACTAATATACAAAATCTAATATCTAAAGTAAATAACATTAAAAATGTACTAACTCTAATAATACACACAATTCATCTAACATGTATTAGCTAATGTAGTGTGTGCATGGGTTTTATAAGTTCCTCTATCATCCCTCATCATCTCCATCTATGTGACTTTCTTCAATGATGCTCTCCCTCCATCATGCTCTAAGGGATGAACTCTCCTGCATCTAACTCATGAGAAGAAGGTAGTTAACCTGATACATCATGATATATATCATAAAATAATTATTTATCAATAATTTTAATATATTAATTATGTAAAAAAAGTAATAATAGAACTAAATCATAGTAATGAAATCAAAGTAACACACAACTAACCCATATCAACATATGACTTATAGTTTAGTTAAAAATTAACAAATCAATTTGAAAACCATAATAATCCATGGATAATTAGGTAAATTATCTTAGTGAGAAATTGATATGTGAAAAAAGTGGTCTCTTTCTTTCAATAATTAATTTCTAGAGAAGAGCATTCCAATCTGGACACCCAAAATTTGAATCTGGGGTTTATTCATAAACTAGTTACATCTAGTTAAAATACTTAATTTTGGCTCCTTTCAATTTGGAGAAAATTTGGTTGCTTGTAATCTCTATGGATAAATACAAATCTCTAAGTTTTTATGGTTTTCCATCAACTTTATTTCAATCCTTATAGGATATTATGGGGGTTGATGTGTTGAATATGGTTGAATAATCTTATCCTCATCAAAAAGTTGCTCTTGACTTGAATGTTACTTTAATTTCCCTATTACCTAAATGGGAGTCTCAAGTGAGATTTAGTGATTTATGTTCCATTTCCCTCTATAATTTTGTGTATAAAATTAGTTCCAAATATTTGGCCAATTAGATGAAGACGGTTCTAGACTCCCTTATCTCTCAGGAATAGGTAGGTTTTATGGTAGGGAGGAATATCTAAGTAGGTATTATTTTTGCATATGAAATCATTCATTCTCTCTCTCATAATAAAAAAAAGGTATGATTCTTAAATAAGATATTATAAATGTTTATGATAGGGTCAATTAACACTTTCTCATTAATGTCTTTGAGAAATTTAGCTTTTCTAAAGATTGGTGTAATTGGATTTTGAATTACATTACTAGTCCTAAGTTTTCAATTCTTATCAATGGGATCCTGAATGGTTTCATTGAATATTATAGGGTTTTAAGTAAGGGTGATCCATTTTCCCTATTTCCCTTCATCAAAATTGTTGAACCTTTAGGTAGTGTAGTGGGTCAATTGAAAGCTTCTAATAAGGTTTCTAGTCTTAAATTGGTTGATAACATTGATAGTCTGTCTCACCATCAATTTGTTGATGACACTTTCCTTTTTTGAGTTGACTCTATTTTAGAGGCCTAGGAGTTAAATGAAATACTCAATTTTTTGGTCAATATGTCAAATAAGGTAAATTAAATAAATTCTTTACCAACTACAATGATGTTGATTAAAGAGAGATTGATGTAGTTATGGGTTTCAAAGTTGGGAATATTATAAGTAAATAATTTGGTGTTCCAATATTTTATATATCTAGTAATTATATATTTTGGTATGGTCTTATAAATAATTTCAAATATTAGTTAACTTTCTGGCAAAGGATGTGGATTACTCTAGCAGGCAAAATCACTTTGATCAAATAAGTTTTATGTGCCCTTCCTACTTATTATTTTCTATCTTACATCCTCCTAGAAATGTAGTCAATAAAATTAATAAAATTTTGAATAATTTTATCTATCAAGGCACTCCAGACTATAATAAATCTCTATCTAAAATGGGAATGTATTTGTAAACAAAAAAAAATGTGAGGTGTTAGTATTAAAAATATTCATTTTTATAATTTAGTTTTAGGAGATAAATTAGTTTGGTAGATGATGGAAAAAATGAGGGTGTTATGGATCAATCTTATTAGACCTAATTATCTTGGGTCAGATGATCCCTAGAGCATGATTTATGTTTTTAATCTGCATAAGGGACTGCATATGTAGAACTTCTTTCTATCTTATAAGATGCTTATTGCAAATCATGTGTCTTAGACTATCAACAATGGGTAGCAAGAAAATTTCTAGTTTAATTACTAGAATTATCATAAGCCTTTGGAGGATATCCTACAGGTCCCTAAGGCATGTGTGACTCTCTAAGAGTTATGGGGTCATAAGGTTATTAATTATATTGAGCTTTAATCTTGGCAAAGTGTAGCTTGTTGGAAGTGGAAAAGTTTGGACGATTTGTCAATTTCCCTATACTAGGATAGGGATATTTCTAATTATATATCTTTTATAAATGGTTTTATGAATGAAAAAAAGGATAGTTTCTATTGGATTAGTGTGAAATCTGGTATATACTTGGTTAACCTTGTTTATCAACTGGTTGAGTTGACAGAAGTGTCCTTTTCTTGGGCTAGTAAGTTAGGTTAGGGCAAGGAGGGGCTCTAAAAAATTGGGCATTTTACTTGGATAGACATCTAAAATAGGATTCTAACTCAAGATAAGATATATAAAATGGGTTTCCATGTCCCCTAGAAATTTTGTATATATAATCAAGAGGATGGATCCATGAATCATTTTATATTTAATTATACTTTTGATAGGTGGTGTTGGTCATGAATTTGTAGCAAGTTCAATTAGATTTGATCCTAACCTCTCTCTATAGGAAAAGCCTTGAAATATTGGCCTCTAAGAGATGTTAAACATTCTCTATATAGTTAATGGTGAGTTAGTCTTGTTATCCTCATGTAGTCTAAATGAAAGGAAATAAATCAACATATCTTTGAAAATAAATAAAATTTGTTATCTAGGGTTGTTCATCAAATTAAAACTTCTATCTTAAAAGTTATTTCAGCTCAATCCTTCTAAAAAATGGTTTTATTTATAGATGGGATTTTAGAATGAGTGGAAGATGGAAATTGCTCAAGATGGCTCTAATTAATGGGTCGATTATAAATAAGTTTAAAAGTAGAAAAATAAGATATGAAGATATTTGAGAGCCTCCCCCTCAAATATGGTTTAAGATAAATTTTGATGGAGCTTGTAGAGGTAATCCTAGGGATTTTGGTGTGGGGTTCATGATAAAATACTATAGTGGATCCTTGATCAGAGGATCCTTAGTCAAACTCATGGATGGTACCAATAATGAAGTAAAGGCTCAAGCTCTAATTGTTCATCTAGAATTAATAGTGGAATACAAACTTGAGTCTTTTATTATTGAAGGGGACTCTATAGTGGTGATTCAATCCCTAAAAAATTAGAGATCCAAATCCTAGAATCTCAACAATATTTTTTCTAAACCCTGGGAGATTTTTCATTTGTTATAGGAATGGAAAGGGGAGCATTACTTTTATGAAGCAAATATGGTAGCATATATTCTTGCCAATGATGGGATCGATCAAGTAAAAGGGTTATATATAGATAATTTTAAATAAATGTGGATTGATATTAATGTCATATATCATATTTAGTTATAATCCTTAGAAAATATGGAAAATGGTTCATTGATCAAAGGGATGTTTCATAATGATGATGGTATTAATGTCAAGGTATAAGAATCAGCGAATAAATTTGGTAACATGAATTATCTAGTTTTATCCCCTATGAGCATTACTAATAGTGGTAGACATTTGTATTTACATGCTTTTGTGGATATACATTATCAAATTAGGCAATTGGTGGTGATCGCCTATTGAAATAGACAAAGCTTTGGTAGAGTTGATAGTCTGGCCAATAGTGTTTGGAATTTTCCCCAAGTGAGATATGGGTTTTACATGGGTGGTTTCCTCTTACAAAATTAAGTATATTTTCTTGTCTCCCTCATCAACTATGGTTTTTTATTTAACATTCATTATTGGAGTAAAAGAGATTAGTTGAAGTCAACACTAGTGTGTTAATTTAGAGTTGCCTACTCTCTTTGCCACTAACCTTCTCCTATTATTTTTTGACAAAGGTATGTTTAAATATTTGGTTGAGTTTTTTGTTTGATCAGAGTATAGGCTTAATATTTTATATGAGATAGATCTGGGACCTTTATCAAAGTTGCCTTTTTTTGTTAAGGATGGTTTAGGGTATATTCTAGTTTCTATTTTTAGACTATTGGAAGAAAGGTTTGCAAAAATTCTCACCTTTGTGGAAGAGCAAGATTCCTTCTACTTAGATAAAGAGGAAGAGGTGGTGGAGATAAAGGTCATCTTTCCCATTTGTCAAGACTTTGGGATTCTCTAATAGAGTTATAAATTTGGATGGAATCAAGGTGATTTCCTAAGTAAGTGGAAGATGTCAGGTTCCCCCTCCATGGATTTTGTCATGGGAAGTTCCCAATTATTTAATGGTTTGGTAAACAAAGGTCTTAGGTTGAAAAATCCTCTACCAGGTCTAGTGTAGTTTAGGGTGAAGGGTAAAGTGAAGGAGAGAGGTTAATTTAAGAGAAAGGTGTCTTACAAGGTAGAGTGCTAATTCAGTCTCATGAGTAGTTGGCATCTCTGGAGAAACATGTACTTGATAGTGAGATATTGTGCATTTATTGGGATGATTCTTAGCTGGTAGTTTTAGAATAATATATTTTTGTATATTTTTTGGTTAGAAGTTAATCTTCATAGCTATGCAAAATTTTGGTTATTGAACCTATGAAATTATGTAACTACTCATAGTATTAATATAATACTTATGACTTTTTTGGTCAATTTGGTTTTATTGTCTTATTCCTTTCATATTTTTATCCTTAGTCCAGGACTACTATTTTCTGGTTTGCTTTTTATAGGTAGGGGTATCAATAACCTTCAAATCAATCAAAATAAAGAATAAATGCATTGATCGATAATAAAGTGAAAATATTATTATCAAGAGTATGGATAGAAACTTGGTGAATTTATATAATTAAATACATCTTTTTTTGGGGATGCGATAAAGTAATGGTTACACTTTTAAAGAAAATAAAAAATGACTAATAATGAATGCATTGATTAATACCAATGTTAAAATATTCTTGTCAAGGGTATGGATGGATAGTTACTTTCTATAATTAAATACAATTTTTTGTGGGGATTATACAAAGTAATGGTTACACTTTTGAAAAAAATATACTAATATGCCATAACATTGAATATGGAAATATAAATGTTGAAAATGAATAGAAACATTGAATATAAAAATATAGAGGGTTGAAAATGAAAAATAACAAATGACTTAAAAAATAATTAATTCATTGATCAATAATAAAGTGAAAATATTCTTTTCAAGGGTTTGGATGGAATCTTGGTGACTTTATATAATTAAATACAACTTTTTATGGGGATGTTGCAATTTAATGGTTACACTTTTGAAGAATATATACTAATGTGCCATAATATATTCAATATGTCATCATTTGAATATGAAATATTTACTTAAGTTAAAGAGGAAACATGGAAACATTAAATATATTTTGGAGGACATATTTGTCATGTTTTGAAATTGAACCTTCAAAGTCATAATTTTCAAAACACAATAAATCCTCCAAATTAACTACTTTGATAAAACATGCCAAAACAAATTTTGATAGGGTAGAGTCTTAAATAAAAACATATCTAGTTGTTTATTTTTAATTTTTTTAAAAAAAAATTGAATTAAATCATTTTCATATATAACTATAGAAACAACACTTTATTTTTTATATTGAATTTAATTTCAATCATCTTGTTTCAATATTGTTCAATGACATTCCTATTTATGGGATTTTGTTTTATACTTTTTAAGAAATTAAAAATGGAAGTGGTTGAGTTGGCTGGCAAATATGATACATAAAAATATTTGGATTACTATGTATATATTATAGATGATCAAAAACCATATTGGTATTGAATAAAATTTTGGTTAATACAAAATACAATTCAATTCATGAGAGATTAAATATATAAATCCATGCATTCTTTATAGACATGAATTGAGTGAGGAAATCATCAACACATGAAAACATAAAAAATGAGTGCATAAGACATGGGTGGAGACTCTATTTATCAAATAAATATAAAAACCTTGATCATTTTGGATTACTAAAAAAAATGTCAGAATGACTTGGTGTTATAAAATAAAATACTAATAACTTGAATGTATTGTTTTTTGTAATAATTTTTAACCAAAATTTAGTTATTACTTCAAAAAAATCATGGTTTTTATGCTTTAAAATAAACTCATATGAATTAATTGTTAATGGTTTTTAATGTCTAAATATATTTTAGTAAAAGAATATCGAAATCCTCTATGACAAGTGGTCACTTATATTTCCTTATGAACATGTCTATAAATTATGAAAAGTAATTTTTTTTGGGTATATACCATGGTGCCTTTGATTGATTTCCTAAAGATGACAATCAAGTGTAATTTTAGCTTGATCTCATGAACCACATTAATAATAATATTTTCATATAAATAAAAGGATTGAATGAATTTCAAGTAGATGAAATGGAATACAATGTCCTCAAATGAGAGGTTTATATTTATACTACTTTGAACCTTTTTTTTGAAAAAAAAAAGATGCTTAATATAGGAGTATTAAATAATACTGACACATGTGTGTAAATTTTATCAAATAAATAAAATTACATGATGATAAAAATAATTATTTATGGGTTACTGAGAAAATATGTGATTGAAAAATATGAAATTTTTAAAACACGCTATCTCTAGCTATTAGGTTTTTATCGTCATGATATAAAAAATTGGACCCTTATTGATAAATAATTACATGTTTAATATGTTTCTTTTTGATACCTCAATAACAAGCCCATAATTTCACTCTAGTTTTTAAACAATATATGAAAAAACTAAACAATAAATAATAATAATAAATATATAAATGTTTTTATAGGATGTACCATGGAATTCATTACTTATTTTTTTTAATGATGTACACAATATGTGTTATTAAAAATGAAGGGAGGCTTGAGGATACTATAAGAAAATTGGTAATTTAAGATTAGATGTGAGTTATGCATTTAGGCTTTTATGGATCCAAAAGCTCTTAATCTTGATGGAAATCAACATCCTTATAAATTTTAAATATTATAATATATTTTGGCACATATCTTCTCCAAACTATCAATGATAATATCGCACGTATTGATTATAAATGGAGGAAGCATGTTGATATGTGAAATGACCAACTATCAATTGACTTATTTTATTTTCATTGTGAAAATCCATAAATAAGAGTTATAAATATATTCCTATCATAATGATTTAAAATCAAGAAATTTTAGTGCTAAAAAATTTTAAACCTTTTTTTATAGTATTTTACTTAGTCTTATATTTTATCTTTTTATGTATAAATTAAACCTAGAATGCATGGTATATTTTCTCCCATGAATGATAATTTTATACATGTACATACATCTTAATATATTGATCAAAATAGAGTTTATACTTGGTAATAGGTATATAATGACATGAAAAAAATGTCAAATTTAAATTTTTCTATTTGTAAATGAGATGTTTGGGTCAAACCCATCAACAATGTTAAAATCAAATACTCAATCATATTATCCATGTTATTTATTTAGGCAAGTTTAACTATAATGAATTAATATTTAAATGTTATTACATTAATTTTATTTTTTTTCTAAAATATAACATCAAATTACATTTAAATTGACTTTTATATGAAAATTTTATGCTTAAAAACATTGACATATTAAGAACTAGTGACTGCTATGTTATTGAAAGATTCATCTTCTTATAATTAATTACAACTAGTGGCCTCTAAGTTTTCAAAAATATCATCTTATTGATTTAATTTTATAGTTTATATGATATTAATTTTATAAAAATAATGATATTTTTTATAGATAGAGGCCACTAGGATCCCAACATTATTATTAAATTATATAGACTATAGTGTAAGTTAATGATAAATGTAGAATATTATTCTTAATATTTAATATCTAGAAATAATTTGGTTTTATAAAAAAATGTTATAATGATTTTTTGAGATGATAACTCATTTATAACATGAAATGAAAATAATTATATTCAAATTCACTCTAATATGTACTTTTTGTGCTTAAGAAACATGAGTTTTTTAAAGCTAGTGATCACTAGGTTCTAATAAAAATCATCTTGTTATAATGGTAGAGTTAGGATCTACTAAGGTTGAAAATGTATGGTCATATTTATGTATATCATTTATTATATGAGTTTTTTTGTTTAAAAATATTTTCTCTAAGAGAGCTAGCTACTTCTAGGCTCTGAATGTTACATCATTTTAAATGTGAAATATAATTCATTAACTTCAAATTAACTTATATGATTTTTTTTATTTAAATGACATAAATGTTTTATGGTCTATTAAAAATTAGGTTTAAAAAAATCATGTTTTTATATTTGTAAAGAGCTAAGGTCCTCTAAGGTCTAAAAAATGATATTATTAATTTCATATTTTTTTTAGATGTAATATATAAAAATATATATCAATTCCTAGAGACATAGAGGCCACTAGGCTCCTAATGTTATGTTATTATAAATTTAAAATCAAAATAATTAGTTCATTATTAAATTTGAGATGTGATTATTATGATTAAATAAATTGAATGATTTTAGAGATAGTGACCATAGGTTACCAGAAACAATATATTTCTATATTGATAGAGAGATAACCAAGGTTTGAAAAAAAACCATTGTATTTATTTCATATTATTTCTTAAATGCATTTTTTTACAAATATAAACTCATAGAGATATAGACACTACTAGGATGTAAACATTACAATTCAATATTATGAACTTAATGCAATTTTTATATAAACATGGAATATATATTCTAATAATCTAAATACAGTGGTTGTTGTATTCCTTATCTTTCTAATGATATTCAAATTAAATTAAATTAATATTCAACTACAAATAAAAATTATAATAATTGGTTAAATTTTTTTTTATACTAAACATAAAATAGAATTCTTGATAGGTCCTTAGAAACATCAACTTTTTGTTATTTTTTAGAGTTTATGGGAACTAGAACATCCATATTGTTGTCCCATAAATTTTTCAAGGCAAAATTTATCCAAGTCATAAATAAATAATTAAAATTTGATGTCAAAATTCTAATAATGGAACTCTGAAGTGATTTTCTTAAAAAATGAGTGATTTGAGTTGTTTATGACATAAATGTTTTTAGAAAATGAAATGTTCATTTTCGTGCCCCATGTGGATAGGAGGTTAGAATTTCATGACCCCATGCCATGTTAAGATGTGTGAATGATATGATTGAGGTCATGTGCCCATAACCTTCACATATGGACCATATGTTCCCATATATGTTGTTGATGTGAGGCCACACCTGGGCTTACATATAAATGAGACCTCACATAAATCATTCTCAAAATGATAAATGGACCATATTCATGGTTTAATGATGCACACATATGTGTGTGGAGTGACACATCAATTGGTACACAAAATAAAACCACTCTAATTAATTTAAAATACATCTAGTGTCTCATTTAAACTAGTAATTAGGTCCATATGTAGCATAGATATCTATATGGATTTCATTCAATTCCATAAAGACAATTTCTTACAAAATAATATTTCCAAATTATATAATTTTACAAGTACTTCCTATAGTGTATATTTTGGTGGTGTTGGTTTGTGTTTTGAGTAGTTTTTTCAGTCAGAGGGAAAAAAGTTTATGAAGGCCTTATATAATTTTGGGTTTTCAAAAAAAATCTCCATGTGTATTCTAAAAAAACATGAAGAGTTTCATGACCACCCCTATTTACCTCTTACAAATGCATAATCAATTTATTTCTCCTAATTTTCACAAAAATCTATAATTCTTATTGAAGTAGCTCTTAATATTGCATGGATATTAAATATGAAATGAAAGTATATGGGTTTTGGGCCCTATTTGGTTCTAAAAAAATTACCAATATCAAAAATTCTCAGATCAGTCATGTCGACCTAGAAAAATTACATAAATAGTTTAACCTAAATAACCTAAACTCTATGATAGTTCTCCCAATAGAAAGTGATCTACCTAAATAGGATAGTTTTACTACCTCAGTATAGTTATCATATTTTATAATCTCTTGTGCCTAACACTATAATTTAAATATAAAGGAGATAAGATCAAGTCATGGAGACTTGATGGTCCAAATATACAAGAAAAAATGGGCATGGCTTTGATGGTCTATGTTTATCATACTTATGAAATAATGAGTGTGGTAGCATGGAAACACTACTAGGATAACAATCATAAAAAGAATCTCACCATTATCAATCATTCATGGTTTAACCACAAGGTAATTCAACCATCTATGAATCTAGATAACTTATTCATGTCTAAATTCAAATAAGTTCTATCAAACATGATAAGTCTTCTCAACCTGGTAGTAGGAAATGAAAAAACCATGAATTTATACCCATGGATGTTTATGAAGATGAACATCATGTATGTATGTATGTATGTATTATATATGTGTGTGTATATATACATACATACATATACATATACATATATATATATATATATATATATATATATATATATATATATATATAGACACACACACACACATACATATATACATACATATATGTATGTATGTATATATATGTATGTATATATTTATGTATGTATGTATTTATTTATATATGTATTTATGTACACACACACACACACAAATACATATATGTATGTATTGGGGAGAAATTACCAATGAGGCCCTACACTAATAGTTGATTAATGTGGATGCTGCAAGGCAACTCTTCATGAAATATTACTTTGTGTACTCTTTATCTTCACAAAGAGTACACCCCATTTGAACTAAATGAGCCAATGTAGTTTAATCTATGCAATTATATGACTAATTTCCTCAAATAACTCTAGATCATAGTATAGAACATTTCAAATGAGTCAATGATGCCTTCACTATGATAATAGTCTAAACCCTAGATGAATATTTAGGAAGAATAATTTATGATGAAGTAGTTAATCTAATTTTTCAATATTGTAGCTACTTCATCCAATTCTAAAAATTTACATATATCAATGTTTTAGGATTTGAATTATATCCTTTACGGTTGCCCAAGTTAGTTAATGATAATATCATCTTGATTAAATTATGAAGATAGTTAGGAATAGTGAAAAATGATGTATGGGCATGCATGTTTTGGATGTCACATTTCATATGTACTTGGGCCATTTTACATGAAATAATGTGGTAAATTTTCCATATATCAACTAATAAATATCAAATTTAACCTATATTCATATGCTAGTAGATATTATTTTGATATTAAGAGGTTTTTATGGAAATGCTTAGATATTGGTACTTCTTATGAACATGTACCACATCTAAAGGTTTATTGTCTAATTTTTACTAATGAATATAAAGTAATATGACATGAATAGGGTATACTAAGATTATAATAGAATAGATACTTCATAGATACATGGGTTTCAGATGGAATTATTGATGACCAAAGTTTCTTACTCAATCCCATATATGTTTAAAGCATCATGGGTGCTCCATTGCTTGCCATCAATTAATTAGTATTTAAAATATCTCTCAGGCTTGAAGGTGTAGACTAAATGTGTGTTAGACTTATATATGGAATGGTTCTATATATATATATATATATATATATATATATATATATATATATATATATATATCACTTAAGTAATAGGTTCCAAGAGATAAAGGTCTTCAAAACCTCTAAAAAGATCACTAACAACTACTCCCAAGACTCAAGGAAAAGGAAGTGCTTGTGTTATGATTGATTCATTCTCATCTAAGAGTTATAATTATGTAGATGATGATGATACAAGTTAGTCAAAGTAACCTAAATAGACTTATGAATAAATTATAGTTATTTTTATGAAGATACATTTTAAAAAGCTTGTCATGCTACAATCCTCTTTTTTCCATGGACACCCATATCTCTTGATTCTAAATACAATTCAATAGTTTCTTTCCTTTACTTGATAAATAATTTGAAATGAACCTATTAATGATTTTTGTGTCCATATTAATGCATATCATTCACTTAAATTTTATCCATATGTTCTACCCCTATAGAATATTCACCTCTGAATCAACTTACATTACCACCTTCAAACACTCAAATTACTATTTTCATTCAAATTTCACCGCAATGGATGCAACCCATGTTGAAGAAAAAGAATAAGGTGGTTTAGATTTAAATTCCTCATTTTTTCATGGTGGATAATCTCCTCAATTATTCTCCAAATAATTTTAATACCACATCGAGGTTAGTTTCATATACCTCAAGATCCTAGTTTGTGGAGATTTTGGAACCTAAAGTTGAAGAAAATGAGTAGGATGTGATTTTTAGTGATTATACATTGAAGAGGGTATATATTAGAGATATGACTTGGGAAAGTGGTTTTAATAACCTATAAGAAACCATATAGATGATGATCAAAATATTTAAGCATGATGAACTCACTCAAAAACAATTTAGGGATTAAGTTTGACAACTTGATGGATATGTTAATTATCTTCTCAACCCAATTGAGACACTAATATTTCATTAAGTATATGCCCTTACTCAAGTTATTAAAATTAATAAGGAGGGCATATACACCATTATAAGATTCAAAAATTATGGAAAAATTCTTAAATTTTGGGTTGAGTAGTTTATATTGGAATACATGAAATATATTGAGGAAGTGGTGAAGCTAAATGGGAGAATTAATCATGAAATTGTCAATATCAACTAGAAAATAAAGGCTCATGATAGTGAATTGAAGATTTTAGAAAATTTGAAAGGTGATGTTCAATAGATGTTCAATATTGATTCTATATTGATAGTTAAGTATGGGATTTTAAAGAAGGTTAAATATGATACCTCTTGAAAATGGGAAGAATGCATCCTTAAAAAGATCAAAATTATGAATAGAAACATAGGCAAGTTATAAGAACAAGTCCAAGTTGGAATAGAGAAGTATAAATAATTTGTTTTTAACCTATGAAAATTAAATTTTGACTTATTAAGATATGATGTCTCAAGAACATTCCATGTGGAATAATTTAAGGCTCAATTCATGAAGCTAATCAAGGAGGATTTATTCAAATAAAATTCCTTTAATGTTGCCTCCTTGATTGTTCTTAGTGTAATTCATGTTTCATTTGAAGAGATGAATAATAAACTAACTTAGCTCCTATAAATTACAATACATATGATATCAGTGTAAAATACAAGTTTGAATCATTTAAAGAATGTATTAGTGCCTAAATGTAATTTAGTCATTTATTTATTAAGGAAATTCAAAAAATTTAAGGTTGTTCAAGTGAAATAATAATATATAAGCTCTACTACTGATTTGGGATATTTGAAATATGTTACCACTCCAAAGAAATATCTTTAACCATATATTTGGATAAGGATCATAATTAGGTTAGGTTTAAGAATATATAAATGAATAAGCACAAGGGTGAGAAATAGATCCATAGTAGGCCAATTAATTTCAAAACTTAGATATAATATATTTTGAATTTATTATGCCGAGATATACTAATAATGGGAAGTGTATCTATACTATATATTAAAATGATAATGAAATAATATAATTAGTTGGTTTTGATGTTAATAAAAATTTGGATTTATAATAGGTAGAGAGCACATAAGATCTAGAATATGGATCAATCACATGGTTAAGTAAATTGTACATCTATAAGCACAGACACATTTGTCAACCTAGGATATTTGTGTTTGCACTTATGTATAGATCAGATGAATGTGTCCAATAAAAAATACCTATTGAAACTATATGTGATCACCTACATGATTATGTATTATGTTTCACCTTCACTCTAGTGCATTCATATATGGGTCATGGACTGTCACTTATTATCAAATATCAAAACCCTAGTTCTTTGTCTTCATATTAGATGCATAAAAAATGGATTAGTGGGCACACAATGTCAATATAACCTAGATCCCCCTATGTTAAATAACATTACCTATAATCCAATACTGTGAAGAGGGCCTTAGACATATGCCATTCTCTCATATGTGTTGGCTTGTGTTTGAATCATGTAATGTGTGATAAGTAAGTAAAATAATGACCTAACTTTTAACTTGGAAAATGTGGCTCATGGAATGTTCCTTTAGTAATTAAAGCCTTTATATGTCTTATCCTTATGAATGATATGTAAATAGGATAAAATATGGAATATTTTCTCACTTGAGTTCTTGATTCAATATTTTTGGTAAGTTGATTTATGAGTAGATAATAAATTTTTAGGTCTATTATAAGTGAGGAAGGAATGAGAATTGATCATCTATTTATAGCATATTGATTTGGATAATTAATTATAATAAATAACTTAGGCCAACTATAGGAATATATTTTATTTGTTATTTAAATGACTTCAAGGAAATGGACACTTGCATTAGGTTAGGAGACTTGCATTGACATAGGCAAATAAATGAGACACAAGGATTCAGGAAGTAAAAAAGTAAGTGCAAGTCTAAAACTTGAAAAAATGGAATATAAGAAGGTTCAAAACATTTTATTCAAGATATGAGGATTGAATCATAAAAATAACATTGGTCATACTAAGAGATAAGGAAATAGGCACAAAGAGATAGTGTATGTGAACCTTTAAGCAATGGGAAGAGTTTAGAAGTTGAAGGCACATCCATGAAATGTATTTTCCAAGGGTAAAATATTAAATTGATATATATTTCATAAATAGTTTCTATATTTCACCCTTTTAATATATTAATGAAACTACTAGTTTAAAGGAGAATAAATCCATACTTAGGTGTGCATATCAAACTTTGTCTTTACATGAGCCCAACTTGAGTGATTTTATGGGGACTAACTTAAACCAAGAGCATGTTACAATATATAATTATTGCATATAATCTAAAATTTAAATCATTTTAAATGATTGAAACTGAAATATAATAAGGATTAGGACTCCACATGTGTATTGATGAAACATCCATGACTTTTGGTGATTTGATTTGAAAATATAGGAGGTATAACATGATGAATAATTGAAACTAATATTAGTAAAAAATGTAAAATTATTAAAGTGCATATATATATATATATATATATATATATATATATATATATATATATATATATATATATATAGAGAGAGAGAGAGAGAGAGAGAGAGAGATAGAGAGATATTCAAAGACAAATTCTCTTAACTTTAGATAAAAGATAAGTTGACACCTAGTAGTTGATATTAGCTCCACTGTGCAACCCAATCATACATATAACCTAGTGAGTATGAGTGAACCAGGTCAACTCACACTATAAAATTTGTGAGGTTGGATGATGTAATCAAGTAAAACCTATAAACTTGGTAATATGGAGTGATTTAAACACATCAACCATACCAAAAAAAAACCAACTATTGTAATAGATTGGTTCAATATAGTTCATAAACTTCCAACCTGGTGGGTGATGGTAGTCTATAAAAGTGTTTGACATATGAAACTAATATAATTTTTTAATATTATGTAAACATTTCATAACATATGCATTTTAGATATGTATCATGTTCAAACTATGTAAAATAATGGTAATAATGTATAAAATTATGCCAAAAATATGTATGAGTCATATAATTATGAATTTGGCCAAAATTAATTTTTAATAAGTGTGTAAGACATGCTTATCATAACATAACCCCACTATATATGTATAAATCTAAAAGATGATACAAGTTACAATGTGGATGACACATTTCCAAAACATGCCCCTAATGTAATCTAAGTATGCTTGATAATAAATAAGTGTGGAAAACATGTTTCCAAAACATGCCCCTAATGAATTTGAAATTATTATAAATGTGGGAGAGCACATTTTCAAAACATTCCCCCACTATAATATAAATTTTTGAATCAATTTGGAATTCATGCCTTCATGGCATGCCCCCTCTAATATACCCCCCTTTGAGGTGAGGTAAAGTATCCATTAGTGTTTACCTTATCTCAAAAAGATAAGATAAACATGTAAACTATGAATTTACCATGTAGCATATAGAAATAACATGTACATGTATTTATACCATGAAATCACATAAAAGGTTATCATATCAAGGCCTAAGATGCATGATATAGATCATGTAAATGTATAGAGAGTAACAATTCAAGATCCAAAATAAACCAAGCATACACACAATATTACTAAAAAAATCAAAATACAATGGTCCAAGGAGACTTAAAACAAGAGGCATATTCAAATATTTTAAAATAAAATGAACATGACTTAGTCAAATGTCCACAAATCAAGGAATGAATATTCAAATGTCAACATACAACACACAATGATATATAAAAAATTATGATAATAGGCAACATAGGCATGGGTGCCACAATATATGGATCATATTAAAATTCTCAAACAAGTAATACAATGCATGACAATAATTATGAATTAACACACTCAAGGAATTGGAAAAAGGAAAACATAGATAATAAACAACCAACATAACATAACACACTTGCCCATTTATAATATGTGTTAGCAAAAAAATGTTAAATACATATCATATCAGGTACACTATGAAATATATAAAATTGGATAAAGGTATTCACAAGTACATAAGACCAAATGTTATAATGTAAAATGATCATTTACTAATATAACCTAGATATATCATGATCAAAGAAGTGGATGCCCCTAATGTACACAACATGAGTAGATAGAAGGCCCAACATCTAAAAGTGCATATATCATGTACATGTATATGCTTGTATCACACTCAAAGATGTGTAAAACATGCATGTATATATAAATGAATGATACACTATCTACAAACATGAAACCAACAACATATATGCCAAGAAATGATATAACCTATGAAAGCTATAAATATCTATGGATTTTTTGTTTTTTTTGGAAGTTTTTAAATATTTTAAAAGAAATAACTATCTAATGATATCATCCAATGGATGCTCATAAGTGTCTCCCCACTAGTAACCTAGTGTAATAAACTAGTGTTATTATCAAGGAGAATGTAGAGGTTCAATATCTATCATTGTAGATTATGTAATGTTCTTCATATATATAATAAGAATTTGTGGTTGTAAAGAAATAATATAATAGATGGGGGTTCATGAAACCCATCATTAAGTACTCTATGATTTATTTGGAATAAAATTAATAGTAACATGTTTACGTGATTCTAGAGTGTTTGAAAAATAATAGACTATCCAATGATCTCAAGAAGAGGACGAGAATATGCGAGGACAAATAAATGAGTAACATATCTTGAATGAGATGTGTCATATGTATGCATATTATAATTAGAAAGTGTATCATTATATTTTGGTAGTTATTTACTTCGTTTCTTTATTTTTCATTTATCTACATTTTATTTCTCATTTTTCAATGATGTATTCAATCAATAGGTACCATCTTATCTAATAAGTTACTAAGGAGATTAGAACATAGTTTATTGAAATGTTCATCTAAAGATTTTTTACCATCTATATGAGTACTAAATTTTGCCTAATTTGAAGAAACTATTAGACTTTCCTCCTTTTTAATGACATTTGGAACCTTAAATATCCCAATTATCTCTTTATTTTTTACTTCTTTTGTTAAAAACCTAGTTTAAATATTTGGTGTGCCTACTACTCTTTTTGTAATTTTTCCTTTTCTATCTATGTTTTATTATTTGACTTGTTCTCATTTTTAGGTTCTTGTTCTTTTTCATAAAAAAAATGTATGTTTGAATTATTTGCATTACTATTTCCAATATATCCCAAGCCTTGACACTCATTTTGATCAGACGTAGAAATATGATTAATGATGCCTTGGGAATGTTTTCCCAATCCTTAACCATGATAATATAAAAAATAAAAATATTTCTTTCCAAAACAATATTATTTGTAAAATTGAGTATCATTATAGGGATGCATTTTTTTATCCTTTTCTTTAGCTGGTTTTTATTTTTGAATCTTTTGTTTCTCTAAGTTTGATATTTGTAATTATTATTGGTTTGAATTTTTATTTGGTAAACCATATTTTTATTTTTACATAGGTTTTTAGAGTGGTACTCATAATGTGAGTGGATTTTTTGAGTAATGATCAATTATATGATCACCACTATATTTGAGACTTTGAATTTTTTTATTAAAGGAATGAGAGTAATATCATTCCAAGCCAAGAGTCTAAAGCATTTTCAACCAAAACATCATGATAATATTTCAAAAAAATAAAAATAAAATACAAGTAAAATCAAATGATATTAAATAAAACATGTTTAATATAATGGAGAGTCCTTACTTGATTAGGCAAAGAGAAACAAAACTCAAGCCTAACTATCCAATGTGAGACAAATCCTCACATAGGACAAAACTATGAAAAGACAAACAACCTATCTAGAACATAGAAATCATGAAAAATACATACTCTAACACCCCCATTCAAATGAATCTAAGGGATAAAATAGCTAAAATTGATATAGTGGCATATCCACAATATGAGTGTTAGCAATAAGACCTAATAAGGTACTCATGTACACTATATATCCATGAAGTGGAGAAAGAGATAAAACCATTAGGAAAAAATCCCCATCCAAAATGATGTAGAATAAGGAATTAAGGACTTCATATGGAATCCCCCTAAGGAAAACTATCATCGATACTAAAACTATCAATTCTCAAAGTTAGAATCACAAGATGACTAGTGTCAATGTCTAGATCCTCAAATATAAGACTATAAAAATTCCATCTACATCAAATAATATCTCTTCCTTTTCCCAAAAGAATAAAAAAAATGGTGTACTAGAAGCCTTCCCATTCCACAATAGAAGATGAAGGAGGAAGTAGTATAAATATCTCTAAATCAAAGCCAAATATGAAGTGTGGCATATGTATAGTAGGATCATGTACATGAACTAGATTTAATGCCATGGAAGTGGACTAATCAAAATAAATACATGGAACATTCATTTAAATAATTTCCATGGGAAGTGAATCATAATGATCAATAAGTGAACTCTCATTAGAACTACTAGAGTACTTTGAAGTGATAATATATGGTGGCTCAACATCCTACATAGGAAAAAAGGGAGGTTGTAAAAATAGATGTCCCAAGTTTGGTATAAACTCATCCTATAGAGGTGGCTCAACTAAAATAAGATTAATATCCATCAGGAATGTGTCATCACAAGAAACTATAGTAAGAGGAGACAATACATCATCAGAAGAGAAAACCTCACTAATGGGAGAAAAAAGATAGGGAGAATCATCATCCATGTCACCATAAATATATAAATCCTCACTAATAGGAGGAGAAGTAAGTGGAATATGAGGTGGAATAAGAAAGGTTTTTACAAAACCCAAAAGGCTCAATATCCTCCTCAAAGAAGGTTACAATAGCTTCCTAAGCTCCCTTTGGTGATGTGGCATCTATAACATGAATGTACAATCTATCTAAAACATTGAGTGGAATCAATTAAATAGCCTAATATTACATAGATTTAGTCTAGGAAATATATTCTTCATTAGTGAAGTTAGGAAGATTGCTAAGTACCATTATCCATAAGCCTTTGAGCTAAATGTGTATCTTCATTTTTTTTTTAAGTGGTGTAATTTGAGTTTTTGAGGGGATACATTATTTAAATACATGGAGGAAGTTAAGAAGAATAATTAATGATCCCACCAAAGTAACAACTCACAATTCAAAGAATGACAATGAACAAATAAACCCCCCAAAAAGTGTAAGCCCCCCTACAATTTGGCACTTTATAAAAGTAGTGCACTTTTACATAGTGATGACACCAATGGATATATAATTGAAAACCATACACTAAAAAAAAAATAGAACCTGATTTTGAGTTACTGTTCAAAATTTATAGGCTTTATGAATTCCCATAATATAGATTAAAAACATTAAAAATTGCACTATAAGCTGATTTTAGTGGCCAAATCAAAAAAGAAGATAACCTTCCAACCACTTATTGGAACTAGAATCTCACTACAGATATCCTCAAGAAACCAAAAGTTAGAAAATATCCTTCTTGATATTTTTGGGGTCCAAACCACTTTTGAAATTCAAAACCATAGTTTATATCAAACCCATATTTTACAAGAAAAAATCCCAAAATAATCTATTAAAATGACCCTAACTTTATTAATAATAATTGTAATTTAAGAAATTAAAATTTTATTGAAATGTGTGAGAGATGAGCTCATAACCTAAAAATATTTTCATAAAATTCCTTACAAGTAAAGATTAGTTGATCAAAACATATCATATTTTAGTAAAAAATGAAGTTCATCCAAAAATAGATTTCCCAAAAATTACCATGCAACAGACTTCCAATGCGATGAAATAGTCTTATGACTTATTTCTATATTCAAAATATGTAACATTAATGTAGTCTTAAAAAAAAATAATAATACATAATAAAAAAAGGGTAAAATTATGCAAATGAGAGAAGATAAAGCAGTTGAAACCCCAATACAAATCCTCTCAAAATAACAACACTTCCTTTCAATAAGAATTGTGCACCACTCCCTTGGTGTATTCCTGCTTACCTTTAAATCAGTACTCAAGATTTACACTAACTTCCTCTCCTTTTAATCTATAAGGGAAAAAAATTCTTCAAACTAAATAATAAATTATCAACAAATGATTGTAACCCATTGTGGCTTTGATACCATGAAAGGAATGAGAAAAAATTCATTCCAATCTAGGAGTCTGAAGCATTGACATCAAGAACATCATGATAAGTTTGAAAAAAATTACAAAGATAACACAAATCAAATTATATAAAAATCATGTTTAATACAATATATATTCCTTGCCTAAGTATTCAAGGAGAAACAAGACTCAAGCCTAACTAGTCAATGTGGGATAAATCCTCACATAAGAAAAAATTAGGAAAAGACAAATAACCTAGCTAGAACTTATTAAACATGAAAAATACATAATCTAATGGTTAATTGAATGCAAAACAATAATTTTTATGATGCCCATTCATTTTATGGTATGCACAATAGTATTTATATTTCACGATAGGATGTGGAGCTAATTTTAGCTCTTTGACTTGAATAATTTCTCTTAGTATTTCACTTGGACTCTTATCAGCCTTTTGATCAGTTTTTGAGTTAATTATTTTATATGTATTCTATTATAGCTTTTGCATTTGGATGTGAAACCTTAAATGGTCCAACATTTGTAGATGAAGATGTAAACACATCATTAACACTGACATGGTTTAGATTTTGGGCACATGGAATCTATTTTATAATAATTTGATCTTCAAATTGATGTATTCATTATGATTTTGTAACTCTTCTATTAACTTGATCATATGGATGATTTGATGTTTTAAGGATTCACAAGCACAAATGTTAGGTACCTTGGACTGAATATGCATACACACACAATATGCCTTACCCCTAAAAGGAATGATAACATGGATCTGATTAGAGGGATGAGAAGTATCACCTTGGTTAGGGTTAAGAGAAATAGGATCAATACTATTGAAATAAGAGTTATAAAGAGGGATTAAATTATGGTATTTTTGAAACCCTATCATTATATTGATCAAGTCAATTATTATTTTAAATTTATTTCATCAAACATGAAACATAATAAGTAACAATTACCATGATGTATTGTAAAATCAAGTAAATAAGAGTTATACCTATATAAAGAAAGTTTTTAGAAAAGGGAAAATTCTAATTTTTAAAAATTTAACACTTTAAAATCAAGATTTAGAAAATAGTAAATCAAGAAACCCTAAGAAAACTAGGGTTTTGAGACCAAAATTTAATGTCACCACAATGTGCTAAATGAAGAGAAAACAATATAAACTAACTGGATGAGAAATTTTAGAATCTAAAACATGATTTTTAGTAAAAATAATAAATGAGAGGAACCCAAAAATAGGGAAACAAACACACAATGTATAACCTATAGGTCTAAATTTACTAAAAATATTAAAATTCTAAATTCAAAAAATGCATATAATATTCTATCCAAAAAAGAGGGTTTTATCTATATCAATGTAATTATGAAACTAATCTAAGAAATTTAAAATTATGGTTCATGTCAGATTAAAAAAGATGTTTAACCCTTGATTTAGATAAGGATCCTATTATAGTTAGGTTTAAAAATAAATAAATGAATAACAAGTGTGATAAATATATTTATAGAAAACTAATTAATTGCAAAAATTAGATAAAACATATTCTTAATTTATTATATTGAGATATGATAAAAATAGAAACTATAGCTATATTAGATATTGTAATGACAATGAAAATAAAATAACTAGCTAGTTATGATGCTAATATAGATCTAGATCTAGAATAGGTAAAAATTAGATTGGATCTTTATTTTAGATCAATCACTTAATTCTATAAATTATACCTCTATAGTCACAGACACTTATGATGACCTAAGATAGTTTCATCATCACTTATGTATGGATCAGATGCAAGTATCAATTATAGAATACTTGTTAAAACTAGATGTGACCACCTAGATGCTTCTAGGTTCTGTGTCACCTTGACTCTAGTTCATTCTAATTTGGGACATGGACTATCACTCCTTGTCAAATAACAAAACCCTAGTTTTTCATCTTCATATTGGTTGTGTAAAAAATGGGTTAGTGGGCATATGGTGTTGAGATGCTCCACATACCCCTATATTAATGAGTTCTTCCTATTATCTACTCAAACTTGCACCCTTATGAAGGTTTTTAGGCCTTCATAGTCTGGAGTATCATGAAGACAATCCTAGGTTATGGGTATCCCATTGATGTATCATTTAGGTTATATATGCTACACTAATAGCTTACAAGGAAAAAGGGAGGAGAATAAACCAAAATCAAACCTATCTAACTGAATTAATACACCAAAATGTTTCCTTCACTTGCCTAACATGAACTAAACAAGATAAATTAAAACATGAACCCGATTACACTTCTCAAATAAGGGGTCTCCAAATAAAAATGTTTCACATAGAGGATTAGATTTATGTATGATCTAAGTTAGTTGATCAATAGGTCTCTTAAGGACACTAAATAAAGATTAAACTTTACAGACATACAAAGCTATTCAATCACACCATGTAACTTGTAAGGATGATTAACCACATAAAAATAGGTATAAGAGAGTGGAAAAATGTGAGTAAGTATTCACCATCACTGACATTCATGTATAAACCATAAACATACACTAGTTGCAAGCATTGAGGAGGCCAAAATTCAATTTATTCACTTCATAGATCCAAGTGCAAGTGTTTGTATGTGTATGGCTCTGCCACAACTTAGGTTGAGGATGATTACAAATGAAAAAAACCAAAAATACTTAAAGAAAAAGTGAGAGAGGAGAGAGAGAGAGAGAGAGAGAGAGAGAGAGAGAGAGAGAGAGAGAGAGAGAGAGAGAGAGAGAGAGAGAGAGAGAGAGAGAGAGAGAGAGAGAGAGAGAGAGAGAGAGAGAGAGAGAGAGAGAGAGAGAGAGAGAGAGAGAGAGAGAGAGAGAGGGAAGCCTAAAAACTAGGGATGAATCATCCACCTCATCCTCCTCACATTCATATGTAGTAATTTATTGATTATCTATTCTTCTCTTTGAAAATGTAGTACTAGTTTAGGGGTAAGCTTGTTGAATGTTTGAAGAAGTCTTAGCATTATTTCTTGGGGTTTGAACCATTCATGTTCATATATCCTTGCTTGTAGGTCCTCTTTGATGAATAAGACTTATTACATGAAAGTAGGTATTTAATTCCTCATTAATTATTTGATTGAATACTTATAATAATCCATTTATAAGGTCTCTCCACCTTAAAATGGCTTGTTTGCATACCCTTTAAAGCTTATTTGACTTTGTTTAAATTTTTGGTGTATGAGAGTAAAAGGTCCCTTCAAGGTTTTTGATAATATTTAAACCAATTTAATCCTTATTTAAATCAATATATAAATTATTATTACCCTCAAATTATTGTATAGGATATAGTTAACATTAATAAATCTTGTTTAAGAGTTTTATGCATTGATTTGGTTGGTCGAGCACTTGAACTCCTCATTTAGGAAAATGGCATAGAAAGGGGGGGAAATTGGATTTTCATTAATAAAACATTATATCTCCATGGATGGATTATAAAAATCATGTAAAACTTATAACAAGACACTTGGATCCATCAAATAGTTCAAAATATCTAATTTTGTAACCTTACATTGTTTTTCTCTCAACTCCATGTAACCCTCAAAATATGTAAACCTCCATGTGTGGAATAAAAAATATATATATATTTGAAAAAAAGGGACATATTTGAGGAAAAACTATCCTCTTATATCTCCATTCCAAGTTTTAAGACCTAACTCTGAGTGAAATTACACTTTTTAGCCCATTTTCTCTCTCCAATTAGGCCTAATTAGGTCTCCTTGCCTCAAAATTGATTTTTGTTCCAAATTTATCCAACACATGTGAAAATTATAGGAATTTGTTAATTCACTTTCCAAATGATACAGCCATACTCAATTCCAATTTTGGAATTCTAGAATCTTAGGTAAGTAGGCAAACCAAGGAATTGACAAAAATGTAGCCCTTTCTCAAGTTTATTTTAGACTGATTTGAAAAATTAGATTTGATTGAGAAATTATAGGGTATATTGTATATTTTTTTTGGATTTAATATGTATAATAAATTAAAAATAATTCTCTCCAAAAAATTTCATCTTCTCATGATATCAAAAACCCTATTTGGAGCCCAAAAACTCATAAAAGTGCAATTTTTTATACATTCATATAATTTAAAAAACATGAAAGTACCATGGTGAGAATATAATTATATTATATTAAATTTTTAAAATTATTTTATAATAATTTAAAGTCATTTCATGTGATTTAGAGATCAATGTCTCTGAACTGGTCAAAATTGGTCTTATAGGCAACTTGTGAGTACCTTATCATCTTAACGATGATTCATAAGGTACATGACATTAAATTTATAAATAATACCTTAATTTTTTATTTAATATAAAATTTTAATAACCAATAATATAATTTTACACCATTTATACCTTCACGAAAGATATGAGCACCTCAAACTTCAACTCCGGTTGGTTGACTTTGAATTTAAGAGGTCACGATAGCAAACAACTCTGAGAGCCCTATTTATGAATTTTTATTTGATTATAAACAAAAAATTAAGGTATGATATATTAAAATTTATATTATAAAATATTTTTCTTACTTTATTTATTCATTATACCTCCTTTAACCTATCTTAGATCATGCCTACATTTTATAGGCGTACTAGTTTTCCTGAAACTAATAATTGTGTTTGAGTCATTTACTTTTCTTTAAAATTTAATAAACTCCATGAAATAATTATTTTAGGTTATATACATTTACATTTATTTTTCATATTAAACTTATTACATTATAAAATCACTCCATCTTCATGAGAAGGCCTGAAGGGTCTTCATTAGGCCTATAGGCCTCAATGGGCTAAGAACTTCCTTTTTTACCATTGAAGATTTCACAACCTCATTGTTGGATTAATTTAAGACTAAATAAAATTTTAAATTCATACTTAAATTAATCTAAAACTCTAATAAATATTAAACATACAAACTCTCTACACTTAGCAGACAGGTCTGTGTGAGGAGATTATGATTTACCAGGCCTGGATAGATTTTCCAGCCTTGGAGCTGCTATAACTTGATGTTCATAGAAGATAATTATAACACCATAGGATAATTTTAATTTTTTTAATTCTTGACACATACTTTAGTATTTTTTTACACTAAGAGACATTTATGTAAATAAATATGTTTGTATGAATACTTTACTGACTATAGATGCAATAAAACATCTATATATGTTCTTAGCAGAAAAGGTGTTATCCTTAATCATATTAGAGAGTTAAATGTCTCATTAATATTAATTTTAACTCATCACAATATTATTATGGATATTAGGTTATTTTATCATCTTTAATAGACCAACTCTTTACCATTTTGAGGTACACATGTTTGTGTGTGCCTATTTAAGTTTACCACACCTAGATGAGTTCCTAAAACTTTAACCTTGTCTCTCGTCCCTAGAGATCATGTGGAAATTTAATTATATAATTATATATTCATTATAAGTGATTTGAATTTCTATCCACTATAAATATTGAGCCTTAAACCAAGTAGACATCCCAATCTTGATTAGGCAGGTAGCTTATAAACTTGTTTGGCTGAGTGTATGCAAGGTTTAAGTGACCCTTATTTAGTCATTTATTCAACATCCTCTAGGTATTATTGTATTAAAATGTTTTATTTTAATTCATAAACTCTTTACATGCACTTGATCCCAACATCTAATGCATGACATTGCATTTTAACTCTTGTTATGCTTTCAAAAGGCGTGTAGGTGTCTTGTTGACTTTTAAGGCCTCCAAAGAATCTTCAATAACCTATTAACCCTCCAAATATTGTATAAAATTACAAATTATACAAATTAATCTCTTATCTATCTCAAATATATTGAACAATAAATCTTTCCACTATTTATACCATATCCTTCTGAACTGTAAGTGTATGTTAGGTAACTTGACTATATTTTTTTACTAGATCTTTTAAATGGGGTCAAAGAGATATATATTTTTATTAGTTCCCTATCTAATCTTATTTTGAGTCTTTTTTATCTCAAATTACTCTTTATAACTTAATATTTCTATATAATCTCTAACTCTATTGTTATACATTGCTCCTTCTCAAGATTACAACCAAATTTAGTTATCTCAGCCCAAGAAAACCTATAGGTATTCCTTTTAGTCTTTTTAGGCTCTTTGACCAAGCATATTTAAACCATGAAATTAATGCATAAAACTTTTCAATGTTTTATACCTTGTTTAAATAATTTGTAACACTTTCAATGCAACTTTGAGATTTATTTAAACTTCAAATCAACTCAAACTTACAAGCTTTCTTTGAGAATATACATAGTCCTATGTATGACTTCTTTTTAGGCTTACTTAATCAAATTAGCATTATTGATCTTCATAATACAAAAATTCACTTGTGAGTTATTTGAAATTATAGGAGATTAGTTCAGATATTTATTATTCTTTTCATACTTTTCATGACTTCTCTTGAAAACTCCCAAATTCACTTCTTTAATCATATGCACATTTTACTAACACTTAATTAGAAACAAGCTTGACTATGTGTAGAAGTTCAACTTGAGATTTGATTAAAGAGTCAAAGGTGATTTTATAATGGCATACTTTTCCTTCATTTATTTATCACACTTTCAAAATGCATTCACTTAGTTTCCACATGTACCAAGTCACTTGAACCCTATTTCATTAAGCAAGACTAATTACATTAAATGTGAAAATGAGACCTACAAGTCTATAGACCTATAGTTCTAAATTTTTAATGAATGAGGCCTTCTATGGTACATACCCAATACTTGTTTAATGTTTAAATATTCCCCTACTATCGTGCCACTTTTATCATGAAGTTATACCCTTCTAACAATAATTTCAATGTAATATTTGCCACCTTCTTGATCTATCTCTATGAAAGTAGGCCTATACATAGTCCTCAAGATGAAAACATGATAAATTTATTGAAGGGAATAAAAAAGGAGAAAAATTAATGTTATATGGTTCATAATTATATACTATTTCATTATATTTCATGTAAGACCACTACAACTCACTGGTTTTGGTATTCATGACCAAGATCTTATTGTTTTCAAACTTGCAGACTATAGTTTTATAATGGATCATGAGGGAAAATTTTTTAATACCACTTTGAGGATTATTGATATGAATTTAAAATTAAATAAACACACTATAAAAATAATCCATATTTCCTTTCATGCAACTCAAGGCCTTAAACATAACAAAGCTTTGTCTACTTATGATGACTGGTACACTAAAAACTAAGTAGGTTAACTTCAAGTGGAGAGTTAATTGATGTATAAGATCATGGAAAACCATATTATTGATTATTATATAATAATATATAGTGATATATTATATTAAAAACAAATCCATCTTTATTTACTAGTAAACAACCTTAAACATAAAGAAACTATGGCAACCACCTTGAAAACTATGCAAAAATGGAGTTTTCCTTGAAAAATGAACTCATAATTTATATTCTTAAATTGAATTAAAATGTGAGATTATTTTACATATCCTAAATATTTCCCTCAATTTCCCTTATGCATTCAACTTGTTTCACATTACCATTTCAAAAAACAAAAATGAGTCTGTGGGGTTTCTAGGCAGTTTTGGAGTACCCTAAAGTATTCATGATTTTTCATAAAATATATGGTATTTATGTGATAAAAAATGATAAAAATATTAATATTACTATTACCCCCTCCTCTATAAAAAAATATCAGGACCCAAATCTCTCTTTTGTATCCATACCATCCACATAAAATAAAACTTTGCAAGCTTACCAATGGAGAGATAGAGGTTAAGAAACATTTTATGTACTTTTAGGATATTTCAAAGATTTAAATATATGTATATGACCTATATAATATCAATATACACTTTTAAGGTATTTTCACCTGCGAGTGAAAACCCTAAGTCTATATAAACTCATAAAACTACCTTTTTAAAGTGAAAACTAAATTGTTCTGACATGAAGACCATTATTATATCTTCCTTATGACATTAGTACATTTAAAACTCATTTTAAGTATTTGAATATTTCAATTTTATGTTTATTCCTTCTTTACCATCTTGGAAATGGACTTAAATCCCTTAAGAGCATCTTCAAATGCAAAGAAAACTAGTGTATATTAGATGATCTCATGTAGAGAAACTATATCAATACAAGACCTTATAAGAATTAAAATTACTTATTTACCATATTATTTAATTATCCATGTAATAAAATCACCATAATAAGGTTTGATTTGGCCATAATGAAAACCTAGGTTTCTTAAAAACCTTAAACTTTGCTAAAATACCTTAATTTCATCAAACAAGATTAGCAAGATTTAAAACAAGTGACTAATCAAAACTAATCGACTTGATATAAAATGTACCATATTGAAACATCATGACATACCCATAAGACACACAAGATTTACTTTAAAATAATTGGAAAGCTTATTAAATATATTACCTTAAATGATGCTAACAAGACCTTACAAAGACCACTTTGAAGACTATCAAAGCATTACAATGCTATGAATAAGGTTGTAGAAGAATGACAAGAAAAGTTTCAAATTATATAGGTGATAGTTTCACCTATGAGTTTAAACTTGTGAAAAGTTCCCACATTGCCAATAATTTGAGGAGGGTCTCATACTTATGTAGTTTTCCCCTACATGTTAGGTTGTGTGTGAATCATTTAATATGTGATATGTAAGTACAATAGTGACCTATCTTGTAACTTATAAAATGTATCTCATGGAATGATCCTTTCATAATTAAAACCTATATTTACAATGTTCCTCTAACTAATATGCAAATATAGGGAAATATGGAATATTTTTGCACATATTTTCTTGATTTAATGCCTTTGGTAAATTGCATTATGAGTAGATAAAAAGTTGGTAAGATTTTTCTATGTGAGGAATGATTTAGGTTTGATATTGTATTTATACCAATACCTTTAGATAATATATCACACTAAAGCACTTAGTCCAACCATAAGAATATGCTTTGTTTGTAAATTGGATGATGTTAGGGAAATGGACACTTGTGTCAATGTAGGTGTTTGACTAGGACACAAGTGTTTGGGAAGCAAAAAAGTAGGTATAAGTCTATAAATTTCTTAAATGGAAGATAAGTAGGTTCACTACATTATAGGAAGATAGAAGTCTTGAGTCATTAGAATAAGATTAGTTTGACTAAGAGATAATAAAATAGTCATAAAGAGAGTGTGTATGTAAGATTTTTAATAGTGTGAAGGGTCTAAAAGTTTGAGGTACATCCATGATATGTATTTTCAAAGTGTACAAGATTGAGGTTCTATATACTATTAAATATTTTCTAAAACATCTGAAGATTCTTTAGTCTTTCCTTTCTATTTTTATCAATTTTCTATTTTAGTAAATAATTTTTCCTTTTTTATAAAATAAAAAATTAGGGGAAGCAGAATAAGATTAAAAAAATGAATATAAACGGTCACATGTAGTGAAAAGGGTCATCTCATTCCATCATATCTCTACAAATAAGATAAATTTAAATTATACAATAATTATTTGATATCTATTTTAATTTTTCTTGAAAGGAAGGAGAAATAAATTGTGTTTGTTATTAAAATAAAGAATAAAAGAAAATTCATGAACTTTGTGTCTTGATTTTGCTTTGTGGATTTGTTATTTTCCTATGTTAATGAATATATTTAATTTCAATCAATACCTAAATTAATCTCAAATAGGAATATTAATTTTTAAAATTATTTTCTTGTCATATTGTAGATGAAATATATGTTTATTCATTCATGTGTTACTCTTCAACTCCATTTATTTTATTTTTCATTTCACTTGAAACAAGTACAACCTAATACTCCATTAAAATGGTAGATATTGTAAATATTTATACTTTATATTTTATTATTTTTAATAAATGTAACCTCTCATCCAAATAGAGGATAATATTGTCTCCTTCACTATTGTGAAATATCTTATTTATAACTATTTTTGACATCCACTATGGGGCATACTTTGTGATTTCCATGTAGCATAAATATATAAATGTAATAAGTTGAATGAATATCACTAGAATTCAAATCCCATATCACCAACAAAACCTTAATTAGAAACAAGATGCACAAGTGGATATATCTTATGATATATGATAATTCACCAGGGATAATGGAGTAAATAACTCCCACTTTCAAATCAATAAAACCATGATAGATAAAGAGGAAAAAATTATTAATTTTAATCAAATAATTATTACTATAAACTAGGAATTTGACTCAAGAGAGGTGTTAGTATCTTGTTAGTGACAAAATGAAATCAAATTGAAAAACCAACACACTAACTAGCATACACCCTAGGCCTAGTTACTAGGGAGAACTTAGTGAGGGAAAGCCATTTAAGAACACAACCAAAAATTTAAATAAATAATAAACATGAAAAAAAAAACACAAATATCTTACTAAATACTTGATTTCTCCAAAAGGCTCCTTCTTTGGCTTGCTCGACTTGTGATTCAAGAGATCTTCTTCAATGGAGTGTGGCTACCTTCATCTCCTCTTGGCACCTTTGGCTTTGGCTTGGCTTGGCTCAAAAATTTGGAATTATAAAAATAAGATGAAATTATTTTTAAATGAATTTTAACATTATAAGTTTAACATAGAAGAGATTAAAATTCAATAGGCAAGGCCTCCGATTTATAGATTTTTAGAATGGTTTGAAGATCAACCATGACCATCCATCTCAAGATTGAGATGTGTGGTCATAAATAAATCCAAATATTAAATTAATTATACAAATATACCTATTAATATTTGGGATATATGGGTATTGAATAGGTATAGAGGGTCTTAATGAGGAATAGGAGACCCATAATCTTGATATTGTATGCATTTATGGCTTATGGATGCCACATCATATGATGATGTCATCTAATGATGCAGTTAATAGAGATAAATTTTCAATAAATATTTATTCAACAAGTTCCTTTTAAAATTAACTTAAGGCCTTAATTTGGTTTAATTTGCCTAAAACATGATTAGTCAACTTTAGTGCAAATTTTGGCTCTTGGTGCACAAATTAAACAAATTGGTCAAAATGTCTTGTTATTGGTCCAAAATTTGACTGGATTAGAATTGGAAGTCAATGTCATATGTTTTGGATCCATTATATCATTTAGGATTTTACCAACACTAAATAACAAAGTAACATGTTTCATGAAAGATATTTGATAGAAAAGAGCAATCTAAGGCACCCAGGTGCAAAATTTCCAATTTGATTTGAAATGATCTGATCAAAGTTAGCTAGCCCACAAATTACATTTTCTCATTTAGTGACACTCTAGCCAAAATTGGCACTTGAATATATCAATTTTAATTCATTTAATGCATTTTAGTGTTTTTAGGCCAAATTATGCACTTTAGGTGGAAATTGGTCAAAAGCTTGGTTGGAGGTCATTGGTGGCCAAATTTAGGTCTCTATAGTTTTTCCCTATTTGGGAAGGCATTTCAAGATATAAGCACAATAAAATATTCTCAAATAATGAAAAGTAAATTTATGCTTATAACTATAATGATGATAAACTAATTGTATGATGCCCCCTTGAGGGAACGGTTGGCATAAGTAGGTCGACAAATGGTCCCTCGATAAGAAGCAAAATGAGAGGACCAAAGAAAGGAAAGATGATGGGGTGAAAACACAATTAATTTAAAAAGGTAGTCAAAATTATTGAAAATTCAAGTGGGATGGTGTACAATAGTTTGCCCAAATAAGGTTATAAGCATTGTACCTCAATAGTGGCAATGTGGTATGATAACAAAATGATTTTCCCAAAGGTGGTTATAATCATTGAGAAGATGGAACTACCTTAGTTAAGACAAACAAACAAGATAACAACCTACCCCTATATGGGTAGAAAAAGTAAAGTGGTGAGAACACAATGATTTTCCCAAAGGTAGTTATAATTATTGAGAAATGTAGGTGGGATGATGTATAATGATTTGCCCATATGTGGTTATAATTATTGGACCCTAATTATGGAAAACATGATAAAATTAGTTGAGGATGATGATAACTTAACATAGAGGGTAATGATTAATTGAAACAACCTACTAGTAGGGAGATACTCATCTGAACTAATAAAGGTTGAAATTCTTTCATGGTTAATTAATCTATTTAGGATATGATTAGGATTGAATTAGGATGTCATTATAAATAGATGTTGATGCTGCCGTTGTTGAATAGACTTATTGAATCTGAGGTTTGATGTAGCACGTGTTGGTAGGCATTACGGTATAACATCATGAGGACTAACTCCCATAATCCAATACTCAATAGAAAATAATGCACCAATGATAGAAACTATGATAACAATGTAAACATATGAATATGAATGGATTCTAGTATAAGTGTGGGAAAAGAATCACCTAATGAACACACATAAATTGAATCAAGGCAAAAGTGCTAAAAGTAAACAAATAGGTAGATAAAGAAACAAAATAAGCAGAGACAACAAGAAAATAATGCAATAGAAAAAATATGAACATTGCCCCTATAAAATAGGTGACAACTTAACAAATAAACAAATTGGGGAATAAAATAAAAATAATGGGGTGGTCAAACTATCTCCATGTGCACTAGGCAAGTGGATGTTACCTACATAGTTACATGGATGTAATATCCAATAAAAAACATAAGGCCAAATGTATTCCTCCTAGGGAATGGGAAGAATGTGATAACTAATGAAAATAAACACAATGGATGTGATATAAGAATAGGAATGGTCTTTAAAAATGGGAAGTGTGTGAGAGCAAAAGGCCAAAAAGGGTGGGGAAACTAGGAAATAATTGATTTTGCTTGCAACTTAGTTAGGGTTCCTAGAATCCTTAAGGTAAAGAAGAGGTTAATGATTTTGGTTTTTCTAATGATTTTATAATTGTTTTTAGAATTTTTTAAGTATCTTAACTCAATCAAGAATGATGGGACACTAAATGGTTCAAGCTCACACAATAGTGAGAGTGTTTAAACTTAGGTTGCTCATAAAATGGTGAGAATTTTCAAACTTAAGTTGCTCACAAAATGGTGAGAATATGGTGGAAAGGGTGACTGAGCTGACCTCAAAAAGTACCGAGTACTACCTACATAGTCCTAGAGTAGGACCTCAAGTCACTAGAGTTCTGACCTTACAGTATAGGAACTAGACTAGTGTAGCCATCAATTCAAACAAAATAGGCATAGTATGGCATATAAACTAGCAATTTGGTATGTCAAGGCTCAATAAAAAACTATTTCCCCTAGTTTTCCCATAGGTGGTTATAACTAGGACATAATGGCATATATCAATGGTACTAATCTACCTAAAAGTGGTTATAATTAGTAGCAATATTGGTAATAAGAAATTAACAAAAAATGAAGGATGCAACTACCAAAAATTCTATCATATTGTTCCAAAATATAATCTCTATTTGAAGTACTCAAAACAACTAATAAAAATGATCAGATTCCTTGGTGCTAAAAAAGTGAAACCAAGGTCAAATAGGCTAAGATTTAGAACACTTTTGGTCTACATATAATAAATGTAAAGTTGATACAACCAAGAGGATAGATAAGAATGATATTTGTACAAATAATAATAGTGATAAAATGGCACCATTGAAATGGTTCTTATAGATAATACACCTTAGCAGTCAAACATAGTACTACTTGAGGTGAATAATATTCATTGAATCAAAAAGCTCATCTCTATCTAGTGTGGCAAGCATATATGCTCCTAAATCATAATCTATAATAATGATGAAAGGTCCTATCTAGTTTGGTTTGAATTTACCTTTATGCTTCTTCTCATCCATGGTACTGTTTTGGTTTTCTTTAAGAAAAGATCACCAAGTTCAAATGCTATATACTTGTCACACTGATTATAGTGGGCTTTGAGTCAATTCTGATATGCTTGAAGATTATTGAGCATAGTTATAAATTTTTCATTAATCAAGTCTAGCTCGTGTAGGTGAGATACTCAATAGTCATGATCATGTACGACATGCTTGAAATATATGTGCAGTGAAGCTAATTTGACCTCAATGGGAAGGATGGCTTGAGTACCATAAACAAGTGAGTATAGAGTGGCTCTTGTGGGATTAGGATGATTGTGTAGACACCAAAATCATGTCTAACCCTTGGTCATTCTCCCCCTTAGTCCCCTTCATCCCGTTCCACTTCTAACCATGCCTAACCTATGTCTTATTAATTTAAAATAATCATCTATTTTAAATTAATAATTCCCTCTCTCTCCCTTGACACCTCACCACCCTTGGATGCCCTCCTTGGATTCTCTCCACTACCCCATGCCAAGTCTTAAATGCCTAAACCCCATTCATGACCTATTTCTATCATCTCGCATCCATTTACTCCACCTTCGATTATTTCTTACCCCGACACTTAAACCCGGTAGTTGGGAAAATAGATGAAAGGATATTTTTAGCCTTTTTACCTGGCTTCTAGCCACTGACATTGGTCAACTATTGACTGACGTCGGTGGTATTGCCAACGTCGGTTGCCTTCAAAACTGCATTCCACCTCTGGAGTGTGGATCCGACCTTCTTTCAATCTGATCTTCAATCTTCAATTAGCCAATCTTCTAGTCCTCCCCGAATGTGAATCAGACCTCTTTCTCTCTCTCTCTCTCTCAGGTGCACCAAGCATCAGAAATAAGAGCTCACATTGTAGGCACAATAGCATCAGCAACCAGTCTACAACACTCTTTCTTTAGCAAGCCATAGGTAAGTACTTTTGTGTTTTCATTTCAAATATTTACACTGTTAGTAATTAGTTTTCTAGTTGCTACTTTTATTACTATAAACCAGACCACAGACCCAACCTATCCTTCCTAGAGAGGCTAAAAAGCCTTCTCCCATCCTTATCTCCTTGTCACCGTGTCCCTTCCTTGACTCCTTCCTTAGACCTCATTTGACTCCCCTACAACTCTACACAGACTTTCAAGCGACCTCCAAATAGACTCTCAGACCATTCAAACAGACCCAGACCCCTTCTTAGACCCATCAACAGTCCAAAAACTCACCCAAACCCTGTCCCAGACCATTGTCCTGATCGACATCAATCACTACCTCCACCGACATTGGCAGACTTGACAACCAATGTTAGCAAACTAACCGACATCAATGATTGTGGAAGACAGATTACTACTTACAGGTATGCATTTGCTTTCATTTCTTTTATTTAGTCTTTATCATTTCTATTTCTAGCTACATGCTGCTCTTTATCAGACATTCCTTTTTATCTACTAGTGGACTGACACCCTTCTAAGAAGTCTTTGCACTTCTGGGATCAAGAATTGCTTGGCAGTCCACCTTACATCCATCTAACACCTTCTTTGTTTTAGTCTCTTTCTTCTGCAGGTGTCATCCTCCACAACCAAAGAGGAGTTCTCACAACATTTGGATAACGGTGCGCAGACCTCATCCGGGTATCATCTGACCCTAGACCACTTACTCTTAGTTTCTTACTTTCTTTGAATGTGAAAGCGAAAATAGTTTGAAACATTCTGACATGCCCGGTGGGACCCTAGTAATTCTCCTTGGGTTCATACTTTTTTCTTCTAAGCATACATTTCATATAGGTGCATTAGGTCTCTCTCTTGCATCTTTTTCCTCTATCTCTTCCAAAAGACACCATTAGCAAGGTTAAAAAGAATCCTTCTTTTTCTTTCTTTTTTGCATCTAGACTAGTCAAAATCATACTCTTCAACCCTTTCTCAACTTGTTTTCATCCGAATGACACATTTCGACTTGGGCTTAAAATCAATTGCATTTCATTTCTGATTGCTTGCATATTTAGTCCACACATCTAGTAATTAAACCGCATCATGAATTAATCATAGCACACTTATGTTACATGACCAAATCACTTGCACAAAATCAAACATCAAAAATTACTTGAGACAAGGTCCGACTAGGATTTCATCACCTAGCAGATACCTTACCCATCCCAGCAATCCCACTTGGACTTCACCACCGAGGGGAAAGCCCACTCTATTCTCTGGTAGAGGATAATCTCTAGGGGAAGTATATAATGGCTAAGTGAGACCAACTTATCACTAGGCTCATGAAGTGAGGGGAGCTTGCTCCTTAGCACTAGGCCATGTATAGAACCTAATACAGACTCTTGAGCACCGAAACTAACCTGAAACCAGCTTTAGACTACCTCTTCTAGGACCCGCTCTACAAGCCAACTTCCCAAACACATTCTAAGGCATAAGCAAATATGATTCTAAAAGTTTATTCTTAGGATTTAATGCTTAGGGTCTGCCTGTCTCCATCTATTTTTCTATTCCTATCTAGTTTTTTGAGCTAGTGAAGACGTTTTCTTCTTTCCAAAAACTTTCAAATTCTTTGAGTTTCTGGAAGACACAGTGACTGACATCAGTTTTACCACTGACATCGGTATCCTATTCCATTGACATCAGTTATCTGACCGATGTCGGCCACTTTTTCTCACCGACATCGGTGTTTCAACTGACGTCGATCACTGTCCAAATTTTTCTTCTCAAAATAACAACCTTAAAACTTGACCCTTTTTCTATCAAACACCCATTCTAAGTTTTTGAAACTAAAAAAACATAGTTTTTAGAACCTGACCCTTCTTTCCTTGAATGGTTTTGACACGTAGTCAAACCATGACTCTTCTTGACCACGTGAGGCAATGACCACTTTAACCTTCACCATCTATGCCTAGTCCTCTAATGGAGTATCATTCAGAGACCGAACGAACTCCTACCAGACCAACTCCCAATCAACCTTCAGTTGTCCCTGAAGGGGACCCAAACTTTGAGAGACTCCTTGATCACAATGTCAAGGCTCTCCAACACTCTCTCATAAGAAACCAAATGTGAAACTTTTCAGGTGAAGCGGTGATGACATCAACACCATCTGCTACCTAGCCTTTTATGACTCAAACTATTGCCTCAACCATTAACCTGACCATGGCCAATACACAAAGTTTGGCCTCACCTTCTATCTTTGGACCGACCTCCATCAGGGTTTCATTACCCCCTCAACCACACGCAATTCAGCCAAGTTTTATGTCTTACCAGAACTTGATTATCTCGACTCCACACACTCTTGCGCCTATAAATGTAAGAGTGTCTACCTCCCCTTTTGCCAATGCTACCATGCAACCACCTTTGGCAGTATCTAGTCAACTTATGCCTTCTACCTTCATGACACAACTACCCTTGGCTTCCACATCTATCCCAATGACTAGTCATCAACATGTTACACCTATACAAGCATAACTAACTGCATCATACACCTCTTATAGCACCTTCCAAGTGCCTTACAACCTAGGGGGTGCCCCATCTACCAATCCATCAGCTGATCTCATCAAGATACTGATGGACAAGATGTCTAATTTTGAGGCTTCCATTTCTGGTTCAAGCAATGCTCTTTTGTATGACCAAATTTGCAATGAACCCATTCATCCCTCTATCCCAATTCAATCGTATCCCAATTAGTGGGAACTTCCTAAGTTTACTCACTTCCAAAGTAAGGAAGACCCATAGTAGCATCTATGAGCATTCAGACATGCTTGTTACTTGATAGCCCATGATGATGCATTATTACTATGCACGTTTCCCATGTCGCTTTTTGGTCCTGCCCTCGATTGGTACAGCTCTCTCACCAGTCACTCTATCTTTTCATTCATGCAACTCACCCAATTATTTCTTGACCACTTTTCGATCAATATCACCAAAAAGGTCTCAATCACAGACCTCTACTCTATCAGGCAGTTTGACGATGAATCAATAGCTGATTTCATCGCCCATTGAAGAGGCTAAATCAACCAACTCTCCTTCCCTTTACCTCAACTTGAGCTCATTGAGCTCTTCTCTCGATCATGTTCCATGTACATCTCATCCACCTTGCGGGTTCAAACATTATGCACTTTTGACGAAGCTTTCACCATGGCCTGAAAGCTTGAACTCCATGGTATTGAAGAAAACAAGGTCAAATTGCGTAATACCAATGCAAAAACCGATGACCCTTCTTCTTCTAGACCTTCTTCTTCCCACTCTAAGTCCGAAGGAATGGCAAACACTATGGTCGTTAGATCACCATCCTTGACAATGACCGACCAACCTCAACCTTCAACATCACAAAGCATCACAAAATAATTCCAACAGCGGTACATACAGTGTCAATACACTCCACTAGGAGAGTCATACACTTCGGTGTTGGAAAAACTCATCAAGCAGGGGGTCCTCAATCTCCCTCCAATCTGACCACCTCAATTTGACCCTTCAAAACCCATCCCTACATGGTATAGGGAAAATGACTTATGTCACTATCACCGTGTCCAAGGCCATGACATAAACAACTACCGAACCTTTAAGAATATTGTCCAAGACATGATAGATAAGGGAGATCTTATTTTGGATAACCTAAACACACTGCCTAATCAACACATCCATATCTTCAAACAACCCTTTCCTACCCATCCTCCTAGCCAAAACAATGTCCAGACCATGGCCAATAGCTCCCAAGAGCATGACATATGCACAGTCAATACGGTCTCACCTCTCATCCCTTACCAACCTCCATCATAGGTAGAAGAGCCTTCTTCTCCTATTAGTCCTCCATCAACCTCTCTTATATTGGAAGATGCTTCGACCATACCAATGCCATTAGCCCCACCTTCATCCTTCCTCCTACCAATGGAGGACCATAGCCTTCCTACTCCTCAACCACAAGTAGAAGGCACCATCATCCCTACCCTCTATCCTCTTGAGGAGTCACATTCTTTGATTTCTTCTCCACCAAGAGAAGACCCCGTCACTTCACCCACTTCGACCAAGGAAGACCCAGTGATGGTTTCCTCTTGCCTTTTGCCTGAGATCACTACATCTCACTCACCTCCATCCACATCTAAACCCAAACCCACGCAGGCATCCACCATGCCAAAAGAGAATAAATATCTTGGTGTTTGCCCCATATCTAATCTTGCCTCGTACAATAGTGACCCTCAAATCAAACCAAAGAAGGCCACTAAACCACACTAGAGAATTCTTTCCCCACCTTCATCATTGCCCTCTATTTTAGGCCCACATCCATCCACCTTAATAGGAGTGCTTCCTACTCCAACACCTCACAGAGGCAAATTGCCTCCATTATCCCTTTTACCCATTAAACATATATTTCCTCTAAAATGACCAATGCCTCCTATGCCTCCAAAACAAAAGTCATCAACCCCTACTGCAACAAAACATGCAAACTCATTGGTAGGTTCTTATGCCTTGCTGTTACGACAATTATTGCAGTCTTCTCACATCAATATTCCACCTCTTAAACCATACCAATCTCTCAGACCAAAACCACCCTAGTTAGACGACACTCAGATTTGTGCCTATCATCGCACCCCTAGGCATGATACTGAGCATTGTTGTGCCCTCAAGGTTGTCATTCACCAATGCTTGGAGAAATACACCCTTCTTCTTTACCATATTAAAAACAAACCTTCAACATCATCCCATGCTTCCCATACCTCCTCACCTTCACACTCATCAACTCTTAGATCAAGACCATCTTGGTTCGATAACACTAAATTTTGTCACTATCATCGCACACTGGGACATGACACTGAGCGTTGTTGCACTCTTAAAGCTATCATTCGTCAACACTGGAAAAAGAATATCCTTATCATCAAGGATCCTCTTGACTACCCCTTTGCCAAATCTTTGACACCATCACATGCTTCACAAACATCATCACCCAAATTGGGATCTCAACACCAGACTATGGTCCCTCCACCGTCTTTAACCCCATTATTCGAAATCAACACAGTCAACTTGACCACCATCCCACCAACCCAAAAGGATAAAGGGAAAAGACATATTTCTATCCCTTTGACATCCCCATCTACCAAGCCTTCACCACAACCAAAAACCAAGATTAATGTCTTGGGCACATCTCAACCAGCATCCTCAAAGACAATCCCTAACTCCGTGGTGAAACAACCTCACCACACGACCCCTGTGAAGATGTCTTTGTATGATCTCATACAAAAATCTCCACAACATCATCAAACTTTGATCCAAGCCTTACAATTGATGGAGGTCTAGCCTGATGACCCCGAACCATTAGCCACTTTAATCAAATCATTACTAGCCATTGCCTCTGTCACCATTAGTGATTTTGAGATTCTTGCCTCCAACTTGGCAGATCAGGATCTCGCCCTCTCAAACTAAATCTATCAAACATTCTCCCTAGCAACATGGGGAATTCAACCTTACCTTGACCTCGACCAAACCTCGACCAAACCTTGACCAAACATCAACCAACCTTTTAATCATGACCTCGACCAACTTCGACCAAATATTTACCAACATCAACCAACCATGCCAAAAAAATATCAACCAAACATCGACCAAACATCAAAAAACTTCTTAATCATCTTCATGTCCAACATCGACCAACATGTGACCAATTTGGAGTGAAGCAAATGGGGCAAGTCTGCTCCTAATTGATTCAGACCTTACATCATAACACAAGCATGGGTCTGGGACTTATCAGAACCTGGGCCCCTTTATGCCTTGCATCTTTGACCAATCTACTGTTAGTCAAGTAATTATTCACTTGATGTTTAACTTGAGCTCAATCCCTTGAGCAACCCCCATCACCATCATTCCTATTCCTTTTCAACCCTCAACCTTGCAACATTAGTTAACCCTTTTGTCAAGCATGAATGCTTCGTCCTAATAAAAGGGAAACCCTCTAAACCTCTATAGTCAAGTCCATGACCAAAAGTCCAGTCAAGAAACAAAAAAAGTCAATATATATATATATATATATATATAATAAATTGGGATGCCTATCTCAAAAGGTCATAAAACTATAAATGTAGACTGCTCCCTCGAAGGACAGCTGCATAATTGCTATAATTGATAGACTGCTCCCTTGAAGGATAGCTATTCAAAGACTTTCATACATATAAAGCAAAAATATAAACCACTCCCTCGAAGGATGGCTATGACTAAATCTTGCTATAAACAACACTCTTTTATAAGCTTCCCACATCGATCAGCTTCATAATTGACCACAAAGCAAAATGACATCTCTATGTAGACTTCCCGCATTGATAAGTCTGCCCAAAAAAAAATAAAAGGGGGTCAAGGAATTGGCTGGCAGTCATCTCAGGGTCTCCTATAAAAAGGGGCAAGGTTCTCTTTACTTAAAAAGGAGTTACCCTATCCTCTCATATCATATCACCTGCTCAAGGGACTTTGAGCTCACTTAAATGTCAAAGTGATTTGATTACCTCTCTAACACAACCCATGGTCAATGATGTAATGCATGAATGGGGCTCTCAATTCTAACAACCCCTATCTATGCTATCATTCTAGTCTATGTCAATGAAAGAGCAATTTACCTTTCACTTTTTCTTCACACTTTGGTCACATCCAACCAAATCATTTACCAAAACCCAACCAAACCAAACCAAACATTTTCAGACCACCAACATGACATCCTCCATTTCACATAGTTTCTATGGACACCAATACACATGGAAACTATTGACCAAACACAATTTATTCCAAGCATAAACCATTACTTGCTAAAGCATAAATCGACTCAATTCATTTTTAGCATACACCATTACTGCTATGGAAAATTGCTAAGGATGAAAGACCACTCAACCAATGTTACATAATACACCATCATATGGAAAAGGCTGTAACATCATCTTACCCTCATCACCCATCATACATGACCATTTTGACCTCTCAACCAAGTCTAAACTACATTGGTCTGAGGCCCTAACAACAGGGGCTATGTAAGTAGTACTCAGATGACCAGATGTCTCCTGCAGTTAGCTCAACCACATCTATTTTTTCATCTACCTGATGGACAAACCATTTTGACCTTTACCCATGACTTAACGTCATCCAACCCGACCACAACCGACCCTCTTCCTCCCTTTTTGGGAGAACTACATTGGCCTGAGGCCCTAACGACCAGGGGCTATGTAGGAAGCACTCAGTTGACACGATGTCTTATGAGGTTAGCCCAGCCATTCCTTCATCTGTCCATCTAATGGACCATCTATCTCAACCCACCTCAACCAATGACCTTGGAGATCGCAACTATCTCCTTGGACCATGGAGATGGAAACTCTCTCCTCTGACCACGACCATTTTTTTTAGACAACTTTGCTTTAGTTTTTTTGATTGTATGTGTCCTACCTCATGAATGGTTAGCCAAATTTTTTGCAACCCATATTTTGACCCTCACAAGTACTGGATCATGAGCAAGTTGATCCCCACTACTTGTGACATTTTTCATGTTTTTGAGAGCACAACCTAAGCCCAGGATACTTGGAACACGATGACCATTGGAGCTATAGCTTAGATTGAATAACCCGATCAGCTACGACTAAATGTTGGGGCCTGGTTACTTTAATTTTGGCACTCCTCAACCCTCGACCTATGACAATTTAACCTGACCATCTCATGAAGTGGTATGCACGCAATCTCAACTATTGTAGTGTTCACACTCCATCTTCACCATATCCATCCACTCTTTGTCAAATTAGCACCTAATTTTAGGTTCCCTTCTCTCGACTCCTACTTTGAGGGGGAATACCTCATCCCATAATCGAGGTAACCTATTCCTATTTTTGTCTTGCAGTTCATTTGAACAACCAACAAGATGAAAGCAACCTCATCCCATACCTGGGGCAATCAACCCCTATTTTTGTCTTGTAATTCATCCAGAACAACCAACAAGACAAAACGGGGCAAATATAGACACCGAAATCATGTCTAACCCTTGGTCATCCTCACCCTTAGTCCCCTTCGTCCCATTCCACTTCTAACCATGCCTAACCTATGTCTTATTAATTTAAAATAATCATCTATTTTAAATTAATAATTCCCTCTCTCTCCCTTGACACTTCACCACCCTTGGATGCCCTCCTTGGATTCTCTCCACTACCCCATGCCAAGTCTTAAATGCCTAAACCCCATTCATGACCTATTTCTATCATCTCACATCCATTTACTCCACCTTCGACCATTTCTTACCCTGACACTTAAACTCGATAGTTGGGAAAATAGATGAAAGGCTATTTTTATCCTTTTTACCTTCCTTCCAGCCATCGACGTCGATCAACTGTCAATCAACATCAGCAGTATTGCCAGCATCGGTTGCCTTCAAAACTGCATTCCACCTCCAGAGTGCGGATCCAACCTTCTTTTAATTTGATCTTCAATCTTTAATCGGCCAATCTTCCACTCCTCCCTGAATTTGAATTAGACCTCTCTCTCTCTCTCTCTCTCTTAGGTGCACCAAGCATCAGCAATAGGAGCTCACATTGCAGGCACAACAACATCAGCAACTAGTTTGCAACACTCTTTCTTCAGTAAGCCACAGGTAAGTACTTCTGTGTTTTCATTTCAAATATTTACACTGTTAGTAATTAGTTTTCTAGTTGTTGCTTTTCCTACTATGAACCAGACCACATACCCAACCTATCCTTCCTGGAGAAGCTGAAAAGCCTTCTCCCATTCTTATCTCCTTATCACCCTATCCCTTCCTTGACTCCTTCCTTAGACCTCATTTGACTCCCCTGCAACTCTACACAGACTCTCAGACGACCTCCAAATAGACTCTCAGACCATTCAAACAGACCCAGACCCCTTCTCAGACCTGTCAACAGTCCAAAAACTCACCCAAACCCCATCCTAGACCATTGTCCTGACTGACATCAATCACTACCTCCATCGATGTCGGTAGACTAACCGACATCGATAGACTTGACAACTGATGTCGACAGACTAACCGACGTTAGTGACTGTGGAAGATAGATTGTTGATTATAGGTATGCATTTGATTTCATTTCTTTTATTCAGTCTTTATAATTTCTATTTATAGCTACATTCTGCTCTTTATCAAACATTCTTTTTTATCTACTAGTGGACTGACACACTTCCAGGAAGTCTTTGTACTTTTGGGATCAAGCATTGCTTGGCAGTCCACCTTACATCCATCTAACACCTTCTTTATTTTAGTATCTTTCTTCTGCAGGTGTCATCCTCCACAACCAAAGAGGAGTTCTCACAATGTTTGGATAACAGTGCACAGACCTCATCTGGGTATCATCTAACCCTAGACCACTTACTCTTAGTTTCTTACTTTCTTTGAATGTGAAAGCGAAAATAGTTTGAAATAGATTGGTATGGTATGCCCAAAAGGTGGGGAATATCTAAAGCTGTTAATTATGACTAGTATTATTAATAATCTTTTTTATAATATTGACAATGGTTTTGTTTGATGCTTTGGCTTGGCCATTACTTTGAGGGTAATATTCCATATAAAAATGCTATATGAAGTTGTATTCATTACATAACTTGTCAACATCCTTGTTCTTGAATTATCCTCCATTATTAGATATAATGTTAGAGGGGATACCATAGCAATAAATGAGATGGTTGATGATAAACTTGGAAGTCTACTTTCCAATCATGTGAGGGGTATAGCTTCAAAGCACTTAGTGAAATATTTGATGGTGGTAAGGATATGTTTATGGCCATCAGATGAAGTGGGGTTGATTTTCCTAATGAGGTTGAGTCCCAATGTAGCAAATAGCCATGGTGTCAACATCAATTTTAGATTTTGTGCTAGGTAATGAATTAGATTAGCATTCCATTGACAATTGTCACACTTCTTTACATATGCAATTTCATCTTCATCCATCATGGGCCAATAATAACTAGTATGCAAGAGATTTTTGGATAGGAATACCCTGCTAGAATGAGTTCTACATACTCCTTTGGGAAATTTTCTTAATGCTAGTGTAGACTCTACCAAAGTAAAATAATTAATTAGACTTTTGTCAAAACTATGATGGTAAAGGGTGGATCCAAGTAGAGTATAATGAGTGGAATGATGAATAAATACTTTGGTTTGTTTTTGAAATTGGTTAGGTGGTAGAACTTAGTCATGAAGGTAGTTATAAATTTATGAGTACCAAATATAATTATTACCAATAATATCATAAATCATTATAAAAATTGAAGGTTCATGAGCTGGTGTGAACAAATTATCAAGAAGGAACTGATATTCTCTAGATTTGTATGTCTGTCGAATTAGAGAGATGATATTAGCCATGGCATTTCTAGTTCTATTAATATCCCTTGGTATATAATCAAATTAGATATTTTTAATTCATTTTTTTAGGGTATTGACCATAGCCTTATATGGAACCAAATTGTCATCTTTGGTTTAGAAATTGTCTATGACTTAAATGATGATTAACTAAGAATCACCATAAACTTAGAGATGAGATATGTTCTAGTGTACTACCTATCTAAGTCCTGTGACAAGTAATTCATACTCAACCATGTTGTGTGTATAAAGAAAACTATTTTTTAATGATTTAGGGATTAGATCACACTATGGTGTAATAAATAAGAGGCCTACCCATGATCCATGTGTATTAAATGAACCATCAAAATATATATTTCAGTGCTACTCCTCAAGAGGTGTGTTAATGATGGTCATTATGGATTCATCAAGAAAATGAAATGTGAGTGGCTTTGTGTCTGCAAGGGGTGCTTTAGAAAGTTGATTTGTAAGGATCTATCCTTTGATTGCCTTATGATTGACATAATCTATGTCAAAATCACTAAGAAGCATGATCCATTTATCCATTATACCTTGTAAAGATATTTTAGATAGTATATACTTGAGTGGATCTACTTTTTAAATTACCATGGTCTTATTGTTCAACATGTAATGATGTAGATTTTGAGCTACGAAGACTATGGCTAGACAATTTTTTTCAATAGGCACATAGTTGTGTTCATATGTGACCAAGGTATGGCTTAAGTAGTATACTACATGCTCTTTTCCATTGTTATCATGTTGAGCCAAAATTTAGCCAAAGGCATTATCAGTAGTTGATAGATATAACAAGAATGACCTTCTTGGTATAGGAGGTAACAAAATAGGTGGATTAACTAGATAGTCCTTGAGTTCTTGAAAAGTTATTTGGCATTGGTCATCCCATTGAAATGAAACTCTCTTCTTCATAAGATGTGTAAATATATGACACTTTTCTACTAATTGAGAGATGAAGAGTCAGATTGACTAGATCTTGCCCTACAAACTATAGAGTTAATTCAAATTAGTTAGTGGTGGTATCTTGATTATAGCATGGACTTTGGCTAGATCAAATTAAATGCCCCTATAAGACATAATGAATCCAAATAAATTTATTAAGGTTAATCTAAACACACCTTTACTTATATTTATTTTAACTTTATACTCCCACAATCTTTCACATATCCTACATAGTACTACTGGATGGTCAACCTTGGTTTTGGATTTTCCTAATATGTCATTCACATAGTATTTAACAATATCATACATCATATCATGGAATATGATATTCATGGTCCTTTGATATGTAGCTATAATATTCTTAAGACCAAATGGCATTACTTGATAATAAAATGTTTCCCATGGAGTGGTGAATGCTAGTTTATTTTGGTCTTTTGGTGTTATTCTATTCTGGTTGTATCCTTAAAAGTCATCTATGAGTGAAAGCATTTCATAACCTACCATGGAGTCAATGATCATGCCAATATTAGGCATTGGAAACTAATCCTTAGGACAAGCTTTGTTTGTCTCAAAAATTAGTATAGATTTTGATTCCTTTAGGCTTTTTGCTAATAGGTACAATATTAAATATCCATTTTGAGTAGTCAATGGACCAGATACATCTTGATTTTAAGAATTTATACAAATATTTATTTAAAAATATATTAATGTGAGGATTCATCTTACATAGCTTTTATTTCACTAGTTTGGCATCAAGATTAACCATAAGGTGATGCAAAACCAAGGCAAGTTCCAAACCTGGCATGTTAGAATAAGCCTATGTAAAGATATCTACAAATTCTCTCAATAGAACTGTAAAGAGTTCACATTCCTCCTTAGTAAGGGACATGCGTAATTTTATACATTTTAGGTTTGATAAAGTCCCAATGGTTTACCTCTATTGTATCTTTAACTAGAAGGTTGAACTATCTTCTAAGATAGTATAAAAAGACTTGAACTATTAGACTATATCAAGGTCCTTTGTTACGACTTGCTCTTCAACATTTCCTAGGCATGATAAATCTGAGTCCCCCATTGGGAGATCTAGCCATGTGACAAAAACAATAAAAAATTATTGAATAATTTAATCAAATACTTATTGTTACATAAAACTAAACTCAGATCCATAGACAAGGTCATCATTGGTGGTCTCTTGGTCTAAATTCAAAGAAGAATAAACACCCCCATCTAATGGCACCTAAAATAGGTTTTAACCACTAGACTAACCTTTATCTTTACTTTTTCCCTAGTCAAAAATCACCTCAAATAGGTTTTCACTTTGGGACCTCAATGTTTTATTTATTTTCTTTTGGCTAAGGGTGTTTACCTACTCTCCAACATAGGCTTTAGGATCCAATGTAATTTAGAATATTGATTTATGATCTCCCATTAGAACATTATCTCTAAGGCCTAGAAAATCATAGAATGCCTCATTATTCTAAAACTTATCAATTGGTAAAATGGATTCTTTTTTATCCCAATCTATCAATTGGAGATAGTATAACGGTAATGGGTTATGAAAAATGATTGGGGTAAGAGTACATATGGCATTGCTATCAAATAGGTTAGTCTTAGCTAGGTCATCAAAGGTGAGGCTATGATTGAACTCTACTTCTTTATCAACATCATCATTAATATCCACTAGTGATGGAACTTGAATAAGATATGTGGAATCACCCCTACGTAGTTTAAATCCAAGTCCATAAGGTCTTTTGTACTTGGTCATGGAAATTGGCTCAATGGTTCCCTATTGATTTAGTTCGAGGCCTCTTCATTCATAATCTTGATGCTCCATGATCCTATTGGGAATAGGATACTTTACACTTTTATAAAAATCAGCTTGGTTGTCATTGTATAACCATGATTCATCCCCTTTAAGAGGGTCTAGTTATAGGCCAGATGCTAGTACAAACATGGTAGGTCCCTTATCTTTTTTATTTTGTTTCTAATTCATGGGTTGGGTATTCTTAGGCTGACCAAACGTCTTTGGATTTTGAAGAATATTAACAATATGTAAGGTATCATGGGTCACATACTCCCCTAGGCCATTATTTTAAATGGTGTAATGATTGGAAGCCTTAGAAGTTGACATGTGGGAAAGGGAATCCAAGGTATTAGGTCTATGCAATTATCCTATTGAGGATCAATAAGTATGGACTTTCCTTTATCCTACTTAGACCTTATATTCATGTCATATTGGTAATTGTAATTTTGAAACTTAGCCTCAAGATGTTTGTAGTGTTTATATGGGTGTAAATATCTTAGAATATTCACTTCCATCCCTGAGTGGGATAACTAGATACATTCGTGTAGCATTGATGGGACTACATGAGTCTCATGTAACTAAGGCCCACCTAGAAGTATATTATATGAAAAATCAAGATCAATCACATGGCAAAGTGTATCATGGGTCAAAGGCCCAATGATAACTAGTAAGATAATGGTGCCTTGTGATTCTCTTTCCTTATTATCATAGGCTTTGATAGTTATCATTTTTGGTTGGAGATCTACCATTATGTACCCAAGAAGCTTGATGATATTTAGAGACACTATGTTGAGGCCTAATCCATTTTATATAAGGACACATTTCACTTTATACCACTTTATATAAAATTATATGTATAATGGATTATTATGGAGTGGGCTAAGGGAAGACATATCACTTTGGTTGAATGTGATTTGCTATGCTAGAGCTAGGTGTCCAACCAAAGATTGAAATTTATCAAGCGATATGTCACTAAAAATAGTGGATTAGGTTAAAAAATCATTAAAAATGTTCTTTTGGATTGTTGACATTGGCATAAAATTTAAAATAAAAATTTGTGCTGGTGTCTTCTGTAATTATTCCACAATATCAAACTTCTTGTCTTGGTCAATGGTGAATGGTTGATTTCAAGGCTGAACAGTTGGTTAGATAATAGGTAAAGTGGTAGATGGTTGTAGACCTGGGATAGTAATATTTGACCTTTGAGTTGTGATTACATAATCAAGATTAGATGCTAGACCATAATTGCTAACAAATGTTGGAAATGGTGTGGGATGAAATAGGACAAGTCTTGGTTGTCAGTGCATTTGTATGTGGTCACATCGTAAGGGGAATTTATCAGTATATGGTCTAAAATTAGGAGTCTCAATGTATTGGTTTTCCTATGTATAGTCTTAGGTTAAATAAGGATTATGCATGTAATTTGGTTGAGTGGTATTGTTTAGCAATGGTCTATATTTATTAGTGCTTGATCTAGGATTAATGGAGATGGTATTAATGTTTCCCCTGAATATATGACCTACAACCTTGTTGTAGTCATGTGTAATTACATGGTATGCTTATTGGTTATTACCATCTTGACCTTGGTTTTGTTCATTGTTTTGATGTTTTGGGTTCTATTATCTATTCTACTAGTTTGGCCTTTGATTTTGATACTATTGATTTTGTTGTTCCACCAGCCAGTGTTGTTATTGTTGTTACTGATTGTTATGCTATTGCTATGTCTTATGTTGGGGAAAGGGGTTTTGATAAATCCTAAGAGTTTAATTTGATATGGAAGCACCATTATATAATTTTATCTCTCTATTCTCCAACATATTCTCAATAAAATACTTAATTTGTACACATCTTCATAGACTATGCCTATTGACCTAATGAATTCATAGAATTCATTTTCATGGTACCAATTAGGATAAGGAATGCCTTATGGATAATGATTTGGTATACATCAACTAATTATATTATTAATATCAGGTTTATGAAATAAAAACTCAGTAGGCTCTCCTAGGTCACCAAAGACATGATGCATAGGCACAATTCTCCTTAGAGGAGCGGTTTGTAATGGTAAAGGTTGCTATATTTTTTGTGTGAGTCTTCATTGTTGTGATTGTGGCATTTGTTGGAGAGTTTTTTGGGTAATAATAAGTAAAAATGTGGTGTAGATGATTTTTTTCACTATTTGGATATGAGGTGACTTGGTTACTCTATTACCCACAACATTCATTTTATGGTTGAATTGATTTGGTCTAACTTGGTTACTAGATTATGTTGGTTATGGTGCTTGCACTTAGATTACATGTTAGTTTTGGCCACACATTGATTCTAATTAGTTAATGTAAGATTTATGATCCTTTTATTAATAAGGGCTTACTTAATCAAAAATCCTTTGTCAATGATCTCTTTAAAAGTATGTGCACATTATAGTTCCAGATGATAAGGTATCTCACTATGCAAGTTTTTAGTAAACACAGTGGCTAATTTTTTATCTAATAAAATATGGGTTAATCAGATTACAAGGGCTCTCCATCACTGTAGATAACTTTAAAATCTCTCACCAACCTTTTTTTTTGCTTGTGTTAAGTCAACCAATGAAATCTCATGTTTGAGATTAGAGGAAAAGGGTTTCACAAAATTATAAGAAATATCATCAGAATATGTTACTAAATTATTGGTAAAATTTAAAAACCACTCCAAGGCTTGTCTAGCTAAGCTCCTTGGAAACAAAAACAAAAGGTATATATCATTATATGCCATTGGTTGACATGTGATAAAGATCTCGATTAAATGGGCCTTAGGGTCACCTTTCCATTTGTATTTATTGAATTTTGATGGTTTGTATATGAGAGGAAATGGTATTTTCAATTAATCCATGTTTAATGGATAAGAACACACATCATCTAACTTAAAATTCTTAATCTATTTCCAAACCTAAATGGTAGCAATTGTATCCTTCATTTGTTACAATTCTTGGGATAAGAAACTAGAAGGAACATTGGTTTGAGGTAGAATATTGGTTTGGGTAGATGGTTAGGAGGTCAAAAATCGGACACTTTGACTAAGGTATGATGGAGATATTTGTTAGGGTATATTGGTTTAGTTGGGAAATGGACCAGGAATATGCATACGTGGATTACGATGTTCTTAAAATTGTACATTTGGTTGTGTAATATTCTAGTTTGGGTTGGCTATGAAGGTTTGACTTGGAGGATTTTATGGTTGGGATGGAGTTATATAACTATATTGTGCCTAATGTGGTTGGAAAGGGACATGCTACCAACTAATTGAACCTTGTTATTGAGTGGGAACTTGTGGACCAAGACCCTATCTTTAAACTTGTGGAACATTTTGAATTGATTGTTGTCTAGTAGGTAATTGAGAAACATGAGAGCCTCCTTATTAAATGAATCCTTGTTGGGAATTGAAAGTATGTTGAATATTGGGCATCTAACACTGACCAATATTTACACATTGTTGGCTAGACATCATTTGGTTTTAGATTGGTACATTGGTCTGTGACTAAGAAGGTGTATTTTCCACTACCTAACGAGGTAGAACATTAATTTTCCTTTGTTGAGGTGGAAATATATTAGACCTATGTTGTATTGGTACATTAGATTATGTTTTCTATTGTGGAATACTACTCATCCTTTGTTGAGGAGGAGTAGGATTCATCACATGCTATTGTTTAGGTGTGACACTGGGTGTTGTTTAACTACCTAATCCTATTGGTTGCATGATTGATGAAGCAGCTAGTTGAGGTTGGGATGTAGAAAATCCTACTCCCTAGTGTGATGGTCCACTCATGGTATTAACTATAGGCACATGTTGTTGACTAGTTGTTTGTGTGTTAGTATCACTTTGATTTGGATTAGATGTTGGTTACACATTATCCACTATATTTTGCTCATTATTTACTATAGAAGAAGAAAACACTTCTTCAATAATAGGTATATGTAACAATTTATCTACCAAAGTATTTTGCACAAATGGGTATGAAGTCTGATTATCTTGACTAGTTAACTCTATCAAAAATCTTATTGAATAAACTAAGTCAATAAGAGGTTTGCTCACCATGGTCATCTAATTGAAATTGCATTCTAGATTTAGGTAGGTTTGATATGACATCCGCATTTGGTTAAAATGGTATTCCATAACGTTTTTACCTCTATTAGGCATATTATGGTCTTGATATGTTGTTTGGAATAGATCTAAAGGATTTCTAGAAGAATCCTATTAATCATAAATTATGTTGTGGTGCATTCTTACTAGGATTAGTAAATTCTCATGAGGGAAGTCTACTAGAAACTTGGCCCCTACCTCTATGGCTATAGCCAAAATATCATATTTGTTTTCCAAAAAATTATGATCAAACAAAAATGGATCATATGTGGAAGGCATATTAGTAAAGCATGACTATTGAACATCTAGTTTATTAGCTGTGGGTATTGTAGCTAGGTATTATGTGGTTTGTTCTTGGTCTTGTTCTAAATAAGGTGGTGTGTTAAGAAAATAGTTCACCAATGGATCTTGGTTTTGTGCCATTAATTTAGTATTATAAGAGGGATAAGGATCCATCTCATAAGTAATATTACCTGCATAGGGGTCTTACATAATTTATTCATATGCAACCACATTAATAATCCCTAGATTGTACACGAGTCCACTACGAGTGTAGGAATGCATGTTGAGATCCATAGTCAATGCTTTATGACAAAGAGAGGTCTTCAAACTCTAAAAAAACATTGTCTAAAAAACTATGATGTTCTAACTTGGTCTAGATTCATCAAAAGGATCAAAAGGTTTATACAAAGATTTGTGATAACACAAGATAATGTTAAGTGTCTAACGTTACACATCTTACATAAAAAAGATTAATTAAATGAGCAAAAAATCAAAATGCAAATGCCAAGGTTGTAGTGTTTCAAATTAGTCTAATCTAGGAAATTAAAAGCTACTAGGTCTTTTGGCCAAACATGGCATCAAAAGAAAATCTCAAACAAGGCATGTGTTAGGACTCTTGGTCAAATGGTGTCAAAAGCTAGACTTTGAAAATAGATGTAATTTTTATTTAAAAAAATTTGAAACACTTATAAAAAATATTAGGCATTTGATTCTTGGACATTGACTCGATCAAATAGGTATAAGTTATGAAACAAAAGGAACCTTAGAGATAGTTTATTTTCTCATAAATAATGGTATAAAACTTGGTTCTTTTGACATATAAACTAGACAAAAGTGAATGGGGTAATTGTGATAAACAAAGGTTCATAAAAGTATACTTATATTGGTTTGAAAATGTAGGAACAATATGAAATATATGCAAGAGGGCATATGAAACAATATCTAAAATGTTTTGGGTAGCATAATAGCATTAGACTATCCAGAAAATATGACTAAATTCTTGTTTTAAAAACTCTCTAAGGCAAAGATAATTTCTTAAAAATTTGAAAACATAACACTACCTTTCTTGACTCAAAATATTATGGTGCATAAAATCAAAGTGAAAGTGTTTAGAAAAAAATGAGTTAAGTCTATCAAGTGGTGATAACGATCATGAGTCTTAAACAACCTTCAACCCAAATTGGAAATTGAACCTAAGTTCCCTCAAGTTTAGTGAAAATGGAAAACCCAATGAACACATCAACCCTATAAAGTTATAAAGGTGAAATTTTGAATTTATATTATAATGAAGGACTTAAACAACTTTGGCAAAAGTCTAGACTCAATTGGGCAACATAATTATGCTAAAGTGGATGATATGATTCCATGTTTTGATGAACTTTGAACAAGGTAAATTGATGATTTCACATGGGTCACATAATGCCTCTTTATTCAAAGGAAATTGAGGACCATGTGTTTTGGTTTGTATCATTTTTTTACACTAAGGTTTGACTCAAAACAAGACTTTAATCTAGGACGCCACCAACTAATTAATTGCTCTTAGATCCTAACTGACAAGGTTGCTTGGTATTGTTGGAATCTATTAATATATGTCATTTGAGAGGATTTTTATTGTTCATCTAAAATTAAATGTGCAATATATAGTAGGGTTTTTACACCCCCCTTCTCTCAAATGATAGTACTATGATAGGGACCTTGAGGTATACCTTTAACCAACAATACTTATGTAGCAAGTGGCGATTTGTCTAAGATCTATAAGTTTCAAAACATTCTAAGGGAATAAATTGCATAATTAATTTCATGCCAAACAATGAAAAAAATCATGAGTTTTGGGTCCATATCACTTGGCTTGCTATAAAAAGGTCTAGTCATTTTTATAACCACTACATCCTAATGTTCACTTAGTGTAGTGTGATGTCCAAAGTGCCATTATGTACCTTGTATAATTACAATATAAAGCCAAATGAAGTCAGTTTCAGGAAGTGAAACCTCAAGTTAAAGCTTCCCTAAAAAACTCATAGGAAGTGATCATGTCCCCCTCATAATCCAACTTTAAGGTCATTGTCAAGGTCATCCAATACTTTCACATTTTTTTGGGAAGTGATTTAGACGTCAGTGTTTAAATGCCTTGGACTAGGAAATTTACAAATAAGGAAAGCACTTTTGATTTCAAGGGTTCACTAAAGGGGACAAATGAAAGAGCATACATGCAACATCCTTGTATTTTATGAAAACAAAGTGCTAATTGAAATAATTAGTGAACACAAAATCTTTGAAAGATGAGTTCATTTTTAAGCCCCAAATCAAAACGTGTGGTGGTGTTCTTTTGACCCATTAGTCTTAAGTTGTAATTTTTAAATGATAAATATCAAACATTTATTTTAAGCACCTAAATTTTACATTAATTACTAAAACAAAGTTTCTAGTTCATTTTAAAAGCATGCAAAAGATGGTCTAAAACATGTTTTAACAAATTTGAAGTCTATTGGTTACCTGTCTACCCTTAAGGCATCACCCTAAAATCAAATGTGTTAGGTTATAAAATTTTAAAAAATATATTTAAAAAAATAATATTAAATATATTAACACCCACAAACAACAAATTAGAAGGCTAAAAATGTTATATAACACATAAAATCATCCACATAAAATATAAAAACCTGCAATTAGTATGTTTAACATAACTTTAAAAATATATATCAGTTTGCTAAAAAAAAATTATAGGTTGTCAATAGCTCTAGGGTGCACATATATAAAAAATTTGAAGTCCAAAAAGTTAATAAAAAAAGTTATCAACTCTGTTCTAACCATTTTTACTAGAAAAAAAAAGTGACAGTCACTAAAATATCTATCACTTCTAAAATATAAAAAAAAATTATGAAATTTTTAGAGAATATCAATGAAATATATATCCATATTAATAAAAAAAATTAGAAAAAAAATATTAATTAAATAAAAATTTATGAATTCTTTATTTTCCATTTTTACTCAAAGCAAAAACAAAAAATAAAAAATAAAACTATGAAATACAAAAAAGTTTGTGGGTTGCCCTCTCATGAAGATAGTCCCACCAGGTGTACCATTATGTGAACTAATAATTTTAATAAAAATATGTCTTAGTATCTTGTCAGTGACAAAATGAAAGCAAAATGAAAAACCAACACACTAGCTAGCATACACTCGAGTCTTAGTTACTAGGGAGAGCTTAGTGAGGGAAAGATATTTGAGAACACAACTAAAAATGGAAAGAATAAGAAATATGAACACAAAATACCAATTTATTACCAAATAATTGATTTATCCAAAAGTCACCTTCTTTTTATTGCTTGGTTTGTGATTTGAGAGATCTTCTTTAATGGAATGTGGCTACCTTCATTTCCTCTTGGATTGGATTGGCTTGGCTCAACAATTTAGAATTATAACACTAAAGTGTAATTACATTTGAATGCATTTGATAATTATAATTTTAGAATAAAATATCTTAAAATTCAATTGGCAAGGCCTCTTATTTATATATTTTAAGAATGGTTTGAGGATCAACCATGACCATCCATCTCAAGATTGAGATGTGTGGTGATGAATAAATCCAAATATGAAATTCATTCTAAAAATATATCCATTAATATTTGAGATAGAAGGGTATTTAATCAGCATGGCAGGTCTCAATGAGGCATGGGATACCCATAATCTTGATATTTTATGCATTTATGGCTTATGGATGCCACCCCATATGATGATGTCAAATGATGATGCAGTTAATAGAAATAAATTTTCAATAAAGATTTATTCAACAAGTTCCATATAAAATTAACTTAAGTCCCTAATTTTGTTTAATTGTCCTAAAACATGATTAGTCAAATTTAGTGCAAATTTTGGCTCTTGGTACACAAATTAATCAAATTGGTTAAAATGTCTTATTATTCGTCTAAAATTTGACTAGATTAGAATTGGAAGTAGATGTTAGATGCATTGGATATGTTATCCCATTTAGGATGTTACCAACACCAAATAACAAAGGCACAAGTCTCATGCAAGAGATTTGATAGAAAAGAGCAATCTAGGGCACCCAAATGTGAAATTGGAAATTTGACTCAAAATGATCTGATCAAAGTTAGATGGCCCATAGAATACATTGTCCCATTTAATGATACTCTACCCAAAATTAGCACTTGAATATATAAATTTAAAATCATTTAATGTATTTTAGTGTTATTATGCTAAATTATGCACTTTAGGTGGAAATTGGTCAAAACCCTAGTTGGAGGTCATTAGTGGCTAGATTTAGGTGTCTAGAGTTACAATCATTACTAGAAGAATTATAATCATAATAATGTGTAGATATAATTTATGTCTAAGTGGAACATAATTAAGGATCAGTCTAGATAGGATTGAATACATGAATAATACCTTTTATGGATTAGTGAAATTTAAAGAACAAATCAAAAGGAAGAATATTTTATTCACAACCAAAAGTTACATTAACATTCATTCATTAGCCAAAAAAAACATAAGAAGGTCAATTATATAGTGAGGAAATAGGTCACCCAAAAAGGTAATGAACTCAACTCATAATTATAAAATTACTTAAAGTGTATTTCCCCTTTTTATTGATTTTTAACTAAAGAAATCTAATTAGATCATTTAGGTAAATCCACATAGTGGTAAAAATCCTACACTAACAACCCCCACTTAAGCATAGATTATGTGGGTAGAAGACTTGGGTCCCCAAAAAATGATTGATCAGGTACCCAAGTACATAAATTCCCCCTAGAGGAGGATTTTATATCTATTTGAACCTTGATAAGAACATGGAAATGAAGATACTTTTTTCTTTTTAAAAGGGTTTGGTGAATATATTATCAATTGATCCATTGTATAGATGTAGTAGAGATCAATGACATACTCATGAATGAGCTCTTGAATAAAATGTTGTAAATGCCTATATGATTGTTCCATTTATGATAGACAAATTTCCTATAGATCTAGATTGTACTTTGCTTTTCATAGAAGATGATTGTTGGTTGTCAAAAGTGGATGATAAACTTAGTGAGAATCCCCAAAATATAAATATCCTTAGTGGTGGCATTAGAAACTCCTTAGTATTATATCTCTTTACAAGATAAAGCAATAGAATTATTATTCTTACTAGACCAACCAATAAGATGTAAACTAATTGAGAAAATATAACCTAAAGTAGACTTATGATTTTGAATATTGCCAATCCAAATCTAAGTATATATAACCAATCAAGTCAACATCAATGCATGATCCATAGTGAATCTTGAAACTATGATTAGCTTAAATGTAGTGGAGAATATTCTTAGCTAATTTCTAGTGTAGCTCATTTGTCTCTTGCATAAATCAAGGGTCATGCCCACTATATTTGAAATGTGAGGTCTAGTGTGTTTAAGGTAGATGAAACTATTGACAAGTTTTTAGTATGACATAACATCAACCAAAGGAGATTAATAATCAACCTCAAGATTCACTCCAGATAGAAAGGGAGTTGGTTATACATAAAATCAACCACATTAAGTTGTGCAAGTAAATTAAGAGCATACTTGGATGTGTAATAGTGATCCTAGAGTCACACTAAGGAATTTAAATCCTAAGGAAGTAATGTAACAAGCCTAATTAGTCATTAATAACTTATTACAAAATTTCTTTTTTCTCATTTCAATAGTGCATGAATAACTCCATATGATCAATAGTCCATCCATATATATAACTAGAATCAATAGTGAATCATCCTACCATAAAATGTTGGAATTTAGATCAAAATGACAAATAACAAACCCAACCAAAAGAATAAAGGAGTCCATCTTAGCATACCAATATTGAGGATATTGTTTGAGTCCATATATATTTCTTATGTTTTCAAACTAAGGAGAAATCTTACATAAATCCTTGTTGTTGCTCCATGTTTATTTAATCTTTGAGGAAATTGTTAATAAAGACACTCTTCACATCTATCTAATGAACATCATAATGATGTGCTATAGAAATGATGAGAGTGATTGAGATTTAGTTAATTTTAGTAATTGGTGAAAACATCTTAGTATAATCAATGTCAATTACATGTGAAAAAACTTTTGCTACCAAACATTCCTTGAAATTGTCTATGCACCCATTTACTAAGATTTTTTATAGATCCACCTATATCAAAGATTTTTCTTCCCTTAGAAATAAGGACTAAATCTCAAGTGTTATTATTCAACAAGGAATCATACTTCTCTTCCATAGTAGTATCCCACTCAGGAGTGCATGATACCTAATGAAAAAACTATGGATTAAAATTAGATGCAATGAAAATATGTGGGGCATTATATAATTATGAATGGGTTTGCCTAGTGTTTGATGGATATCTAAGATAATGGCTAACACTTTATAGTGTCTATTTTGCATAGAGAAGACTAAAGTTTAGAAAAATAGGATCAGATTCCTCATCCTCTAAAGATACTTTAGAAGAAGGAGAAGGTAAGTCCCCATTAAGTCTCATCATGAGAACTAGAAAAATAATCTAGATCATCAAGAATCTATTCATGTGGATATTAATAATTAGAACTTTCATCAAATCCTAGTGTGTCCAAGGAAGAGGGAAAGGTGTCAAGTGTAGAATCTAGAGGACCCTCTCTATAATGAACACAAGTCTCAATTAAAAACTCTTTATTTATGGGATGGATAAATTTATATCCCTTAACACCCTCAGATATGCAATGAATATTCAAGGTTGACTTTGGGGTTTCATTTTATTAAATTTACTCTTAGAAATTTAAGCCATATTAGGAGATCCAAACACTTTAAAGTGCTCCACTTTGGGTTTCTAACCACTCCAATGTTTAAAAGGAGTGGTTATCTTGAATGATTTATGAGGACCTCTTTTATAGATATAAAAATCATATTTTATGGACTCATCCTAATATTGAGGTGCAAGAGACTTTAAGTGAAGCATACAGTTGGCCATTGCCTTCAAGGATCTAGTCTTATGCTTTATAACATCATTCTATTGAGGACTACATGGAACTATTTATTTTATTTCAATCCACTCTAAAGTGTAGAATTATTCAAAAGGGTTACTAACATACTCACCACCATTATTAGTGCACAAAATCTTGATGGATTTACCCAAATATTATTTTACAAGCACCTTGAAGTCCTAAAATTGATCAAAGACCTCAAATTTTTACTTAATAAAGTAAACCTATTATACCTCAAAATGTCATAAATGAAAGTAAGCATGTATTTAGTCATATTAAATGAAGGTGTTTTAAATGGTATAGCAATGTGTACACACCCTAATTTGGTTAAAAAACCACCATTAAAATGTTTTTTATTATTCTTTCATAAGAAGGTCTTAGTGAGGAATGTGAGTCTTGTTCATGTGGCCATTTTGGGCCTTTTGATCTTTATTATGACTAATTTCCCTATTTTATATAATGCCATTGGTCCTATGTCATCTCATCCTAGTCATAGGCCCCCATCCTTATTTTGCATAGTCTTCACCCAGTTTTATGTTCCTTAGACACTAGCATGGTCTTGGACACTAATGTAATGTGCTACTATATATTTCAATGATAGTGTCCAATGGTCACTTTTTCATCATGTTTTCAGTCATAATGCTTATTGAGCCTTCTCTTATGATTTTATTTTTATTTTTCATCTTGTCAGCCAACCAAAAGGGTCTTAAATTAAATAAAAGTTCTTTTTATGTAAAGAGCCTCATGAGGAATTTTACATCTAGCATGTACTATTATGGCATATAATTATATGAAATCAGTTGATATTATAGCTCATCAAACTGCATATTACTCAAAAATCACACCTAGATATGCACGCTTGATCAAAGAATATAATAAGTAAAATTCATTCTAGCATACCATGTGTACTGATTATGCACATTCTCTATGGGAGAAAAAAATTCCATTTGAGACCCCTATTATTGGGGTTAATGTAGGTAGAATTTAAGATAATAAGGGTTATGTATCACACAATCATAACATCCCATAAGCTAATTTTCTCTTTCTTTTGAATTTAATTCCATTATTTTTATATGAGTGTAGGTGTTCATTAAGGTTTTAGAGAATAATAATAAAAATAATGACCCAAATAGATGATTAGAATCTCAAAAATCACATACGGGTCTCTAAACCCATCTTGCAGCATCCTTGAAAGTATCAATAAGTTTCTCCATAGGACACTGATGTGGTACCTTAGGAACTAGGGTGGTGTGCTATGACGAGTGTCATTTATCTCCTCATTTAATCAATATTCAATTGATGTCTTATCAACTAGTACTGGTGTCTAAAGCTATTTGCAGTAAGGTATGGGATGGTAGATCTAAAAGGCAGCTTATGGGGGTGTTTGTTGTTCCTATTCTAACTTTGACTAAAGAAAGGAATGTGTCCTAAACTACGTGATTCACACTTTTGCTAAAAAAAAGAAAGAAATCAAATCAATCCACTCTTTTGCTAGAAGTAAAATATCACACTCCTATTTTATGTTTGCAGGGAAAGTGAATTCACACTCCTACTTACGAAAATAAATTTTCTTCACTCTCCTACTGTAAAAGAAAACACACTTTGCATAGAAAAGAAATGAAATAAGAAAATTCTCTTTTTAAACTATGAATTTGTTTTGATGTTTTTATAAATAAATGCAAGCAGTAACAAGATTCTAATTAATTATAACAATGAATGAATAAAACAAAACATAAATACCATACACAGTTTTTGTTTCCAAGGAGAGTGGGCCCTTACTCCTCTTGAACTTAGGAACATACATTAATCAGTTATGGAAATTGAAGTATTAATTCATAGAAATGAAATGATTACAATCTGGCTAAAACCTATAAGCTTTTATAATATTTGATTATTGATTCTCTATTTTCTCTATATCTTCTATATATTCATAGCTGAAAGTCTTACACTTTATACTAATATAATCAACTCAAAATAGGATGCAAAAGAAATAAGACTCCTTGGTCGATCCCTTCATCCAAAGATAGGAGATTAGATTTCTAAAAGATCTAATTATTTTGATGAAATAAATATCCTATCCTATAGCAGTCCTAAAATCTGATTACATACAATTTTATCAAAAGCAATTCCTTCAAAATAGTATGTAGTTATTTTCCTTATTTGATTCCAATTAGAATGGTTCTTTCTTATCTTATCTAGCTTCCAGCTTCCTATATGTGGCTTTGTCCTTACATAATTCTTGGAATTAATGATGTAGAGTCTATAGAAACAATCCTACAGATTCCATAGAAACAAGTCTGCAGAGTCCATAGAAATAAGCCTGCAGAGTCTGTAAAAACAAGCCTACAAAGTCTATAAAAACAAGCCTATAGAGTCCGTATAAAAAACCCTGTAGAGTCCATAGAAACAAGCCTAAAAAGTTTGTAGAAATAAGCCTGTGTCTTTTTCCTAAGCATTCTTCACGCCAAAGATCACTAAAACATGTAATATATTAGAAATTAATGATAAAGTAAAGGTTTAGTCTCTGGTTTAATATAAACAAGACAAATATCTATTTTCCATGTAATAGCTATCTAAGAATCTAAGATTTGCATAAGATAATATCCTTCAAGAGATGGATTGAGGGAAATATTATGTCAATAATGAACCATAATCTGAGGTCATCATCTCCCCCAAGCTTTACCTTTTGCAAGTCCCATTACAAACATTTATTGGCATTCATAACTCTAGCTTCTACTTTCCATACTCTAACTCAAGTCATATTCATCAAATTCATCTATTATATGTCTATTTAAATTGCTTGTAAATCCCTGATGTCTTTGAATCATTTTTTCCATAGACTAAATTGCTCTTCTGATTGTGGAGTCCAACTCTGCCATCTTGAAATAGGTATGATCAGCAAAGGGGGTCTATATCTTATGCCAATCCATTTCTATTCTCCCCCAAATTTTATTACCTCTATTAAAATTTCTAGAATTGAGGATGCTCTCTTCATACTCCATCTTAAGTTATTTGGGGACATGAACTCTCTCCTTTTAAGAGGCACTAAAAGTTGGTCCCATCTATTTACACTTGTAGCTACTACTAAATCAAAACTCTATCTTGAAAACAAATCAAAAGAAATAAAATAATCACATAGAGTCTATAAATAATGTTTTTTAACCTCATCATTTAACAAAGCACAATTAAAATTCTATTTGATCAATCTAGGAATAGGAAAGGCTGGTCTAACACATAATCCTATAGTCCTAACATGATTTGTATAGTCCTCAAATCTACCTTCCCATGCTATTTGATTTTTGAAGTTGGAATGTAATGCTCTCAGTTGAAATTCTCCTACATGAAGATTTATCAAAATTTTATTATGATCATGATCTCTTATAATCAAGTCATGCAAATAAAATTCACAAAGCAAATCTTGTTGATTAGGTTTAGCACAATAGAAAATTTCTAAAAATGTTATTGGATACAAATTTTTTTAAGGACAATGACAAGAGATCCATAGAAGATGCCATCTATAAAATTGTTCAAATAAAAACAAACTATATGTAGGAGAAGGATTCCTACATGCCAAAAGAGTTTCCTCTAATTTTCATGCATCCTACAAATTTTATTCTAACTTTTGGACTTTAGTTTTTAATTCTTTATTTTCATTTTACAAGAGTTTGTTTGAAGTAGTTGCATCTTTATTTTTCTATTTAAGTACAGAATATTCTTCTTCTATTTGATATAGTATTTGCAAGGGAGGAATAACTGGATCACTTGTTTGACAACCATGGTGAACAAATACCTGAGGAGGAGAAGGTGCAATAGCAGGTGCTTTGGAAGAGTTTACCATATTCTACAATCTCCTATTTTCCTTCCTCAGACTTTTTACATATATCTAAAGATCTATCTATTCAGCTTCATGTTCTTTTATTATTTCCTTTAATCTATGAATTTTTGTTGCATGATCAAAAGACACTGTATATAATTTATGCACCAAAGATGAGTTGAGATGATCCTTATTTTTCAATTGACTGATCAAGTCAGCAATGTCAGATGTCTGTTGTTGTTCAAAATCTTGAGCTTGAGAAAGCTACAAAGTTATCTCCATAATAGGATCATTTAGATTAGATGATTTACCTTTCTCATTGGTACATACATTTTTACCTTTATCCATTGCAATTTCAACTAGAATAGGTTGTTGTCCCACCATACTTAATTCCTCTACTATGTGTGGCTCTTCTTCTGGATTTGGCTCCTCCATTATGATTAGAGAGTTCCTTTCAGAAGGAATATCTTCAATATCTATACGTGAAAGAATATTTTGATGTATGGGGAAAGGAGACACCATTGTAAGACTATCTAAAATATCTATAACTTCTTGTTCATCTTCTTCTAATAAAATGAGCCTTCTCCTTCTTTTAGTTACTCTTTGAGCTACACTTGGTTGGATTTCCTTCTCAACTACCAAACTTTTGGTCTTCTCAATTTCTGTAGCAACCTTCTATCTCAATTTTCTTCTTCTTGACAAGGGAACTAGTTGTACAATAGGCTCATGAGGTTCTTGTGGGGACCTTGAAACTTTAGGGTCTTGAGACCTTGTGATTCTTCTTAAAGAAGAAGGAGGATTTTTTGTTGGGACTATAGTCTATGATTTTTTCCTTGGTGTTGTTTTCTCAGCTGATACAACAGGTGGAGATGAGTGCTCTTGTGGTGAATTTGGTGTTTTTTGTGTATGCAAATCTAGAATTTGTTGTGCTATACTATTATGAAATTCCTCCCAGACCTCTTGACCTTGTTGAAGGAAATGATGTTGGATAATAAGATAAATAAGGCCATGGTGCCTAAGAGCAACATTAGGGGTTGTAGACATAACTTACAGAGCACCATATAAGAAGGATGGGATGTTAATTTTGTACTGAGGGTTTTTTCTCCCATGCTTAAGATGGATTAACATTTTCATGGTGTCTCCCCCTAAAAGACCGTGTTGCCATTCACAAATGACATATTTAAGTACCCACTTAGCTATAGATTTCCAAGGTTCAAGAAGTGAATTTCTTTTAATCCTTTTTTATTTTTCCTTGGAATCTACTATACATGATGTTCTAGTCTACTCATTATCATTAAACTGACTAATTAAATCACTAAATGAAACTCTGCCTATAGCTCTCATTCCCTCTTCTGGAACTTATATGATTTGGCTTATAATTTGAGTTGTAACAATAATAACAATGCCTTTCACAATTGAAAATTTAGGGGTGAGATTGGTAATGAATTCATTTACCATTGTTTTGTCAAAACCATAGAACTTTTCAATGAAAGGTAGTCAACCATTAGCTCTAAACACTGCTACAAAAGTTTTGTCTTTATAAAACTATGTTGGATCCTTCGGCTCTGATATTGTCTTCTATCCCATTTCTATGTGGAGTTATAGTTAGATTGATTCCTTTAAATCTAATTAAGGTTTAGACTAATCTTTTGTTGATTTCAATAGGAAACAGTCACTGAGGATTGGTAGACTAGCTTCTATTAAAGTCTATAGAAAGGAAATGGTTTATTTGAAATGCTACAGCTACATGAGTCTATAGTTTGGTATGATGATTTGATACAGTTAGGCACCACATGTTTCTACGAAGTGTGCCAACCATTTTGTCTCATCAATACAAGTTATGTGAAATGATGATGTGTCATATTGATAGTGACAGTGATTCATTATTTCATTTAAAACCCCTTTTTATGACATCCCATCATTATGATACTTGATGACTCAATGATGATATCAAAGTTGTACACTTATCCGTACACCTTTGGCAACTCAGTTGCATGATTTTTCATTATGGCATGTGTCATTATATTTTGGAAGATTCAAATTTGGATCATATCTAGAGAATAGTGTCTTAATCAAATAAAAGATAATTAGTTAACTAAACATAGATAAATAAAATATATGTCTTACTTGATTTAATCTTAGATTTTATCCTTTGCTCACCATGTGTCCTAGGAAAATAGGTTGGCATGGAATATTTTATTGCATGGAGATGAATAATCATAATGTCATGATGATATTTTCTTATAATTTTTTATTTTTTGCCCTTTGGCCAGCCATTGTTGGTTTTCTAGCCAAAGCTCCTTTTTTGCAATCCATAGACAACTAGCAAGCTAGTTTTCTAGGCATGCATTGTCAATAACGTCTCTAGAAGGATTTTCACTATTAATGAATTTTTTTTTATTTTTTATTTTTTTTTATTATTTATTTTTTATTTTTATATTTTTTTCAAGATTATCAAGGAGCATGTTCACTGGAAGAAGTAGAGCTTTCTAGAATAGCTACTTGATCCTTTATTTTTTGAATAAATTCATCTTTATTGAGAGGTTTTTGATAGAGCTTCAATCTATGTCCATTGACTAACAAAACTCTTCTGCTATCATCAATAGGTATCAGCTTAACAAAACCATTTTCATAGACCTCTTCAATCTCATAAGGTCCCAACCATCTTGTTTATAGTTTTCCTTTGAACTATTGAAATTTAGAATCAAACAACAGTGCCCAATCTCCTTTCTAAAACTTCTATTTCTTGATTTGTGCATCATGCCAAACTTTTCTTTGATGTTGTACCAGTTCAATTCTTTGTAGGGCTTCCATCCTCATTTCATCAAGTTGATTAAGCTGTAGGAGTCTTTCTTTCTATATTTATTCTAATTCAATTCCTAATTATATATCTATTTTGAAAGTTTGTAATTCAAATTCAATAGAGAATAAAGGTTTCTTACCATAAACCAATTCATAAGGTGAAAATCTAGTTATTTTACAAGTAGTATTATAGGCCCAAATAGCTTCTTATACCTTATCTACCCAGTTCTTTCCACTAGAATTAATGACCTCGGTTAAAATGGTTTCCAATTCTTTGTTCATGACTTCAACTTATCCATTAGCCTATGGATGGTATGGAGATGTTTTTCTATGTTGAGTTTGATACACTTGCATGAAATGCTTTATCATGTTTCACATGAATTGTGGTCTTTGATTTGAGACTATCTCTCTTAGAGCACCAAATCTTTGCATGATTTTGAAATATAAGAAATCAGCTACCATTTCCTCTCTTGCATGAGTTAATACTTCCACTTCTACTGACTTGGTAATGTAGCTTGTACATACTAGAATATATTCTTTTTCTTTGAAAAGAGGATCCATTGGACCAATAAAATCAATTCCCCATTTCTCAAATAATTCTAAAACTAATTGAGGATGAGGGTGCAGAGGCATCTCTGTTGAAAGAGTAGGTTGTCCAATTCACTGACAAGCGTCAGAGTGTCTAACATATCATTTTACTTGCTAATGAAAATGAGGCCAATAATATCTTTCTCCCAAAATTTTATGTATGGTTCTTTGAGATGATTAATGACCTCCTCCTAGTTCATCATGACAAGTTCTGATGATATCATAAGCTTCACCATTTGTCACACACCTACGAAACACATGATCAGGTCCAAGTTTAAATAACATTCCATTAATACATTTAAAAGAACTTTTTTTGATTAAATTTTTCTTTTATTTTTGTGAAAAGGGCAAATAAAACTTCCCTATGGTGAGGTAATTGGCTATATCAGCAAACCATGGAGATTGTGCTAAAATAAAAAATAATTGTTCATCTAAAAAGTCATCTTTCACTGGTTTTTCTTCACTTGTAGTGTTCATTCTTGACAATAAATTAGTAACCACACTAGACTTCCATGGTTTGTCTATAATAGTAACATCAAATTATTGTAAGAGCAAAAGCCATCTAATAATCCTACCTCTCATAATTGGTTTTTTGGTAAGATATCTAATAGATGAATGGTCTATATAGATAAATACCTTGTAGCTTGTTTTGTAGTATCTGAATTTGATAATTTCATAGATTATAGCTAAGAATTCTCTCTCAATTATGGTGTAATTTCATTCAGTAGGTGTGATGTTTTTGTTAATATAATATATAGCATACATGTTACCCTCTTCATCCTTTTGTCCAAGAACTGTGCTTAGTGTTGTATTGGAAGCATCTATGTTTATATGGAATGCTTAGTCCAATCTAGTCCTCTCAATACTAGAGTAGTAACATGTTTAGCTTTAATGGTCTCAAAGGCTTGCTGGCAACTATCACTCTATTCGAATGTACTATCTTTTGTAAGCAAGGCAAATATAGAGGCAGCTATTTGGATAAACTTATCTATGAAGCATCTATAGTAACCAACATATCCCAAAAAGCTCTTAACTTCAATTTGTGTTTATGGAATGGGTAAATTGGATATTATTTCAACTTTCTTTGGATCTACTTGAATGCCTTTTGTAGAAATATGGTGTCCCAAGACTATTCTTTCATCCATCATCAACAAAAAATTCTCATGTCTCAAAGTTAATTGATGTTCCTCACATGTGATCAGTACTCTTTCAAAGTTGGTAAGAGCTTCTTCATAAGTTTCACCATAAACAGTGTAATCATCCATATATACCTCAATACAATCATTCGTAAGGTTAGAGAATATTGCCAAAATTGCTCTTTAGAACGTTGATTGAGCATTATAGAGTCCAAATGGAAGTACTCAGTAAGAAAAAATTCCCCAAGGGAAGGTAAACATGGTTTTATCTTGATCTTCAGCTGCTACCATTATCTAGTTATATCCACTAGACCCATTTAGGAAAGAAAAATATTTCTTTCTGGCCAAGTTATCAATAACTTTATCAATGAAAGGTAAAGGAAAGTAATCTCTTGATGTTGCTTTGTTTAGTTCTCTATAATATAAACATACTCTTAACTTTCCATTTTTATTAGGCATAATTACCAGAGGTGACACCCACTGGTTGTTTGAGATGAGGTAAATAAACCCAACTTCTAACAACTTTTGGATTTCTATTTTGACTATTTCCTTTATGTTGGGTTTATTCTTCTTTGTGATTGTCTGACCCATTTGACAGATTTTGTGTAAATTTGATGTGTACATATGATGGGGTGAATTCCTTTCATGTCAGTATAATCCCAAGGAAAAGCCTTGGTATGTCTTTCTAATACTTCAAAGAGTTGATCTTCTTCATTTGTTAACCAGCTATTAATGTTTAAAATCTTTCTAGGTAATACCATGATTTGTTTTATACTTGGGTAGTTGGATTCTATTTTCTTAAACTCACTAATTAACGATTTTAGAGGATATGGATGAGGAAGTAGCTTATGAAACATAGTTACATTATCAACAAACTCTTTTCTAGGAAGAATCTATCTTGCTAAGGAACAATGAAATGCTTCTAAGAAATGAGTTTGTTGTTGTTCTACCAATTTCCACACACTTTCTTGAGTTAATCTATGATTATATGATGGAGAAGTACTAGAAGAAGTAGAATTGAAGGTTTCAAAATATTATATTTGACCCAAGGATACTGAAATAAGGTAGTCCATTATTGTTGAACTGGCCAAGTCCATAGCTTTTAGACTGGTAGAGTCCATAGTTTATAGACTAGCAGAGTCTGTAGATTTTGGGTATATGTCTCCATTCAATTCTTCCAAGTGTTTTTTAATTGTGATCATGGATAAGGATGAATTTTTTTTTTAATGTTTTGTCTGATTCAACCACCCAAAGTTCTTGTATGTAATTTGTTGATGGTTTTGCATGAGGATAGAAGGAGATACATTTGGATTTCAACCCATTAGAAATGGTCATGTCTCCTAACTTGAAATCAATCAATCCTACTACAGTAGCCAACCATGGTCTACCTAAGATTATAGGATATCCTAGATTCTTTGTTTTGGGTTGTAAGACCATGAAATCTACTGGATATTCCCAAGATTCTATTAGCACTTCAACATTTTCTATAGTCCCCTCTGGTTTTGTTACTGACTGGTCTGTCATTTGAAGAATGGTAGTTATGGGTTGAATTTTCATAAGAGATAATGCATGGAGAGTATTATTTATCATGACATTGATTGTTGCTCCCAAATCTACAAGATGTTAGGAATTTCTTTTCCTCCTATTGTAACTTTGATCACTGAGCTTCTCAGATCTACATATTTTGAAATAATAGTTTTCTTGCTAATAAATCAACAACTTTTCCATCAACATGAATGGTTATAGGATATTTTACTTTCCTCCCAAGTGTATTAATACAAAGGTTTTTGATGATCTTATTTAATTTAGGTATATCCTTAATAGCTTGTGAAGGGGTACCTCAATATTGATCTTTTGCAACTCATGGACCAAGTTTGAGTCTGATTTAATATCAGTTTCTCTTAACCTTTTAGGAAAAGGAACTACTAGTGTAGTAGTGTTTCCTTTGTTTAATTCAGGGCTCATTTTGATTTCAACTTCTCCAGTGCCTAATTGAGATGATTCTATCTTTTTGTTTTCATTACGTATCTTAGAAATGAGAACTAGAGGTTTTTGTAAAGTTTTCCCTGATCTCAAATGTATATCTGAACACTCAATAGTTCTGACATTGATTATTTCTTCCTATTCATTAACATAAATAGGTGCTGGTTGTTTATTTGTTAGATTTGCTATTGGTTATGTAGGCATTGAGGGATGGTTGATTTGTCCTTGTTTCTAACTAAATGGGGGTGGCATAATGGTTTGTTGTTGAAGTGGTCTTCTTGATTGGGTGAATTGTGACTATAGGTTCCACTACTGATTTCATTTTTGATATGGCTATGGAATATTTTGTTGTTGTAGTACCCATTATTGTTGTGACTGTGGCACCATCCATGTAGGTGTTAGCATCAAATCTTGTCCTACCTATGGATTTTGAATTGATATAATTTGAGGTTAATTCCAAAATGGTGAAGGAAATAAAACATTCCATGGTTCCATCCATGGATTAACTAGATTTATTGCATTAAACTATCCTTGAGCCTAGTTTTGTGGGGCAAAGTTTTATCTCTAAATATAATTTACTTCTTCAGTGGACTAGACTTGTGTTTTCATTTGATTCTTTAAAATAAGCAGAAGGGGGCAATATTTGGTATCATGATTTGTTGCATCATAGATCCCACATGATGAAACATTGGTTTTATCTAGGGGCAGTCTTTAAGGGTGTGTTTTTGTTTGCACTTAGGATAGTAGATTGCTAAGGATTCTATTGCATTTTATTTATCTTGAAGGCTCTCCAAAGTACTATTTAGTGTAACCAAGATATCTATCTTTAGAATATAAAAGTCTTTCATTAATTTACCCACTTCATTAGATTTCCCTAACTTCCCTTTCCTAGTTCTAGGTTTCATTCGAGAGTAATTGGTACAAAGCTCATAAATCTGATCAAAATTCAACTTATTTATATCTCTTCTACCCATCAAATTTAAGGAATCTCTAGTGTCTTCATCCAATCCTTTCAAGAAAACCAATTTTTTAATGTCTTTAGTGAGTGGATAATTGCTTCTCTTATGAGTGAACATGAATCTATCCAAATAATCCTCTAAAGATTCATCCTCATTCTGTTTGATTTTGAAGAAATCCTTTTTTCTTTCTCACTCTCAGCAGTAATCTTGGTATTTGTTCAAGAATTGTGTTTCCATGTCATCTCATTTTCTAATAGAATTGCCAGGTAAACCCATGAACCATCTCATAGCTACATCTTTAAGTGTAGAGGGAAATAGTTTTAATTTCTGGCTATCTGTTGTGTAATCATAGGTTTGACATAGCACCTTAAACTCAAACAAGAATTGATCATGATATTTTGTAGATCATCTCCAAAAATTTGGTAGATTAGCTGGTGAAATATTTTTCATGGGGGTTTGATGATTAGGATCTGAAACAATAGGAAAGGAAAAAGTCCTTCCTAGTTGTGCAAATTGTTGATTTTATTGGAGAGCCATTTCTTCTTTTGATAATATTTCAAAGCTGAGATGATCTTCCCACTGAATGTTTGTGGTCTCAGTTATGGGTTGTTTTAAGTTCTCAAAATTTTCTTTAGCTATGGATCTTTAAAATGATTCTTCTAAGTCTTTGGAAATTTCTAAATAATGTCTTCCTGTAAGAGATTGATCTTGAGGAAGTTTTCCTATGGGGCTTACATGTGGTAATGGCCTAGTTTCTATCCTAATTTCAGAATATTCTTGCAAATATGTTTCACTTATATCTTTTGGTTCACTATTTAGAGACATTGAAGGAGTGTCCACTTGTGTTCTTGGTGGAAACTTTAAAATAAATCATCCTTTAGAATCTCTAGGATGGTGCATAAATTTGTTGACTATATTGGGATTTTTTTTACAATTTTTCTATTTTTCACTCTAGACCAATAATTATTACCTTACTAACACCTTGTGTTCCCCAAAAATGGTGCCAAAAATTATGAGTGTCATCTATCTCTTCATTCAATCAATATTCAATTTATGTCTTATCAACCAAGGCTGGTGTCCAAAGCAATCTATAGTAAGGTATGGGATTGTAGATCTATAAGGCTACTTATGGGGGTGTTTGATGTTCCTATTATAACTTTGACTAAAGAAAGGAATGTGTCCTAAACTACGTGATTCATGATTTTTCTAAAAAAAGAAATAAAAAAAATCAATCCACTCTTTTACTGAAATTAAAAGATCACACTCCTATTTTACATTTGTAGGGAAAGTAAATTCACACTCCTAGTTATGAAATGAAATCTGCTTCACTCTTCTACTGTAAAAGAAAACACACTTTGCATAGAAAAGAAATGAAATAAGAAAATGCTCTTTTTAAACTATGAATTTGTTTTAATGTTTATATAAATAAATTCAAATGGTAAAAAAATTCTAATTAATTATAATAATGAATTAATAAAATAGAACATAAATACTATACACAGTTCCTGGTTCTAAGGAGAGTGGGCCCTTGCTCCTCTTAGACTCAGGAACAAAGATTAATCAGTGCTAGAAATTGAAGTATTAATTCATAGAAATGAAATGATTGGAATATGGCTAAAACTTGTAAGCTTTTATAATATTTGATTCTTGATTCTCTATTTTCTCTATATCTTCTATATATTGATAGTCAAAAGTCTTATACTTTATACTAATACAATCAAATAAAAATAGGATGCAAAAGGATAGGACTCCTTGGTCGATCCCTTTATCCAAAGATAGGAGATTGGATTTCCAAGAGATCCAATTATTTTTATGAAATAAATATCCTATCCTATAATAGCTCCTAAAATTTGATTACATACAAGTTTATCAAAAGAAAGTCCTTCAAAACAATAGGAAGTTATTTTTCTTATTTGATTCCAGCTGGAATGGTTCTTTCTTATCCTATTTGGCCTTTATCTTCCTATTTGTCGCTTTGTCCTTACAGAATTCTTGGAATTGACCGTACAAAGTCCATAGAAATAAGCCTAAGGAGTCCATAGAAATAAGCCTGTAGAGTTCATAGAAATAAGCCTATGGAGTCCATAGAAACAAACCTATAGAGTCTATAGAAACAAGCCTGTAGAGTCCATCGAAACAAGCCTATAGAGTCCATAGAAACAAGCCTGTGTTTTTTTCCTAAGCATTCTTCACACCAAATATCACTAAAGCATGCTATGTATTAGACATTAATAACAAAGTAAAGGTTTAGTCTTTGGTTTAATATAAACAAGACAAATATTTATTTTCCATGTAATAGCTATCTAAGAATTTAAGATTTGCATAAGATAATATCCTTCAAGAGATGGATTGAGGGAAATATTATGTGAATAATGAGCCATATTTTGAGTTATTCATGCTACAATCCTCCTAATTATATTATTATTCAAAGGAAGTTTTCAACCCTAATTATAGAACAAAGGACTTAAAACTAATATCCAATCTTGTTCCAATCTCCCTAACACCCAATAATGCTTGTTTCACTCTAAATATGTCAATTTTCTCATTGTGCATACATTTTGGGTAAATTAGTTTGATATATCTATATGTAATATTTTTTGAATTTACCATTTATACCTATCCCCTTGAACAACCTAGTATTTACATGTCTAATTCCTAAACAATTAAAATATTTGGTACACACTACTTACTTTTAATATTATTTATAAATCTAGTTCTACCATAGGGTTTACCTTCTCCATTTTTTGTGAAATAAATTAGGGTTTATAAAATTCTATTTTTTCTTGATTTTTAAACAACCTAACTAGTATAAATCATTCTTGTAATAGGTTTTCATTAATTTAGTACACTTTAAATTTTGTATACAAAACCCTAAAAAAGCCTAGATTTATATACTATGTCTCTATACATCAAAATATTAACCCTTAGGGTTTTAAACAAAAATATGATTTTTCCATACATTGGATTGAATATTTAGCATATTTGAAAATACACATATGTTAGATTACATTATCCATATTGTGTGCCTAATTTTCATTATTCACATTCTCTTGTTTGGCAAGTTTGAAATGACATCCAAGAATTCTCTGGCCCCTCACCCAATTGATGAATTCTTATCCTTTTCTCATCATTATAAGAATGAATGAAAATTTTCAATATTGCACATTAACACATGATAATGATTTAATATATGATAATGATGGTGGTGGTGGTGGTGGTGATTCTTATAATTAAGGATATGATGATTACTATGATCATGATAATGAAAGTGTTGATGAGGATAGATTAGATGCATATTCTTCTCTTCCCTCTCTCTCTTCTCCTACTTATCAAAATCAAAATAATAATATAATGCCAAAATAAACTCTTATTGGTAGTGATTTGTTCCAATGTGATCATAGATTTTCAACCACCTTTTATACCTCTTTATTTAGATTAAAATAATATAAGTTAAATAAACAAACTTTATGTCTGCATGATTCAATAAATATATAAAATATCAATACATCTTATTTACCCTTCTCAATTCAGAATTTAAAAATCATGTACAAATGATATTTCATATTTTACCAATGCACAAACTAAAGTGGATGAGATTATTTTATCACCTTATTTTACATTTAAGGCTCAACACAATGATATTATGAAAAATGTAGATAATTCAAATGCATTTAACTCTACTCCTACATATCATAATGTGCCAAATGAAAACATTATTGATAATTCTTCTACCTTTGACTCCAAGATTGAAAATAATGATCATACATACATTCCAATCATATCTAATGAATACATGAATTACATTTCATCTACACATGATGATATATTACATAGTATTAAAAATTTAAAATATTATTATACTCTCTCTCCTAGTGAGAATGTTAATGATAATTATTTATCTTATCTCTATAGGTGAATTGAACTCTAATTTTGATGAACCTTGTAATAACAATGACTATTATGATTTTGGTAAAGAAGACATTAAGTCTAATCCTTCTAGTTATCTCCCTAATTCACCCATATCTCATTTTCAAATTGATTTATTATCAAATTTTACTTCAAATGATAATATATCTTCAAATAAACATAAATTAACTTATACTTATGTTCATAGTTTACACAATTTACATTTGCATGATAATAGTGTATCTTTTATTCCATTAGCATGTGATACTTATTTGAAAATTAAAAAAATAAGAGATACCAATGAATCTCTCTCAACCCCACTAACTATTTTACAACTCATTTCTCATCCAAACTTCCATAAGGGTGATATCCCATTTCTCGCTCACCAGGTCCAAGCTATTACCCCTCCAAAGGTTATGGTGATAAAAACCAAAGGTCCCCGATGTAGTGTACTAATGGATAAAATTAATAACAATATTTAAGAATTAAATGAACCCATTGATTATTTTAATATACCTTCAAACAAGGTAATATCCTTGATTCCTGACATGAGTGATTTAAAACACCAAGTAAATTAGCTTACTTTGGAATGTAAAGCATACCACTATTGGGTTTATTTGAATGCCACCCATGGAAATATTATCCCACATAGAATATTCACTACAAAGTTACCAAATCAGTTTTATATACCAATATTACAAAATTTCAATGGACATAGAGACCCATACTTTCACCTTAAATCTTATAGGAAAGCTATGTCACTTGTAACTATCAGTTTGACTCTCCTAAAATTATTTCCATAGACTCTAGAGGGTGAGGCATTAAATTGGTTTCATCATTCACTCCTCAATGGTTCATTACATACATATTATGAGTTATAAGAAGTGTTTCTCATGCACTACATACAAAATAAGGGAGTTTGAGTCACATATGAGATGTTGCCTTTAATACACTAGGGTAAGTCAAAAATAATGAGTGATTACATTATATGATTCAAATCATGAATGAAATAGTTGATCTATTAGCTAAAATATTTATAGGTATAATGCATATTTTATAAAGGTCAAATCTTTCTTTTTTATGAGAAATTACTATATGAGACATCCAAATCATTCTAGCATCTATTTAACACATATATGGTATTAGATCAAAAGTTGAGACTAGTTGAGATAGATTCAAAGGTATATTTGGATTTGGATCTCCCATATCCATAATCAACCAATATGGTATAAGAACCTAATCCACCTATGATTAATTAAAAAATGGAATAGAAACAACCAATCAAGATACTCAATAAAGGCAAAGAGCCACTTTACATAACATCTCCTAGAGTGGATAGAGTATGAGACATCCATAGTGGGGCCATATAGTTTTCTAATAGAGATAGGCCTCATGATATTTACATTAATAGATATAGGAATGATCACCATTTCTCCTGATAATAATCATCCATCACATCATTTGTAGAGAATAAGTAGCAAACCAAATTGAAACTATCACAAAATCAATGGACATCAGGATAATAATAATTATAGACTCAGATATCGTATTGACCAATGTGTTGATAGAGGCATTATAGCATTCACATATCCGGAACTAAGATATCCTTATCCAAAATCTCATAGATCACACTCTTATATGATTGATTTATCTAAGGATGTTCATTTTAATGAATCATTGGCTACTCATCATATTGTCCATGTGGTTTCTAGGAAACCTACTTATGTGAGATCTCATGCACTGTAGATTCAATACAGATGGTTGAAAATTCATAGAGATCAACCTAATTATACTAGAATGTAAAAAAAATGGAAACCAACCCCACCACAAATTTTAGTTTGACCACCAATTAATATATTTGAAAACAATTAGAAAGATCTTAACATAGTTTTAGTTTGATAATTGATTAAGTTATTTGTTACATAGTCTACACATATAACTACCAATATTTCACCACGAGAAATATTAGTTCTAGAGTCTAAATATATACCTACATAACATGAATATTATGATCACTTTTTTACCATGGAATCCAAATTCAAATAGTGCATGCCATAGTTATATGATCCACACTTAGATATACTATGAAACTTCTATAACAACTAACAAATAACAACTAATGTTCCCAATATTATAGACATATCTATTCAAACATCAATATACATATGATAAATCAATTTTAATTCAATAACTAAATAAATAGATATATATTTCAAAACATAATAAATAAATACAACTAAAACACTTACTCCAGTAAACAATTCCATAAATTAAAATGCCAGATAGTACAATACACTAGTAGAATTTGGCAAATAAATGACTACATGAATAAAAAATTTAGTCACAAAAACTAAAAATGTATATATTCTAATAATTTTTTACAACTCATCTATAAATGAGTAAATAAATGACTAATACAGTCATTGACTAAAAAATTATTTAATCATATAAATAAAAATGACTAAATAGTTACGCAAATAGAAATTAGACAAAATTTAAAAAATTATTTCTAGTGGGAGTTTATTATACATGATTCATGATTCATTGAATATTTAATCATTTCATTAGTTGGTAATTATCCTACCACTAAAGCATTTTGGGTTATATTATCTACTTGCATGGGTGATAACACTTGTTTGGAGAGGACTTGGAGACTTTTGAAAAGGTGGGCAAGGAATTTAGAGTTTTTTGTAATGAATTTGAAGTCAGTGAGGCCCTCTACAAAGAAGTAAAATTTGGGGATGCCATCTATAATGAATTCAAAGGTAATTCAAAACCCTCATTACATTAAACCCAAAATATATAGCTTTTTGATTGGCAACTTAGAGTAGTTACATAATCAACTGAGTATGAGAACCATACATACAATTTAGGGATTAGGAGATTATTTTTTCAATAGTTTCCTCTACACATTTTGGAACATATGGGAATTGAAATTGTAACTCAAGTGAAACACCACCTTATTTTATTCATTGGAATAATTACATATCCTTTAAGCACATAAAAAAAACTATAAAATTGGCACTGCAGATTTTATTTATGAATTCAACCCAAATGTCATTTATTGATGCCTCTATAAAAGTTTGTTGAGCCAACTCTAGTTCATCATGCTCAACATGAAGAGCCCAAATGTTGTTTAAAAATTTAATGATTACTTCTTCTCCAATATTCTTTGGAAGAGACTTTGTTGTCTTAAGAGAATCCAAGGCTGCACTGGGGTCTAATGATATTAATAATTCACCTATCTTGATAAATGCATGGGCATCATGTGGAGCTATGTAATTTGCCTTTCTTAAAATTTCCAAAGCCTTCTCTACCTATGATTTCTTGAGAATATATAATTCCTAATAATTTTATGATCTCATAGTTCTTAGGGTCAACCTCTAGAACCTTTTCAAAATTTGAGAGAGAACTCTTAAGATCTCCCAGCTGCAATTGAACCTTTCCACAAAATCATATGGCCTCTAGATTTCCTTGATCAATTCCATGTATTAGTGGCTAGTGGTGTCATAATAACCTATAATATGCTAATATCATGCAAAATTATAATATGAATGAGATTTCATGAGAATGTGGTCAGTTGAAATAAGATCTATCTTAGTTAACTGTTCTACAAGAAAATGTTTCCCTATGAGGAAAAAATGGTTTGCTAAATGATTCAATGCCATTGAAAAATATGGGTATAATTCAAAGGATCTACACATATTTTCCATTCCTTCATGAACACTACCTTTGTCACTAACTTTGAGAATCTTACAAGTAAAAAATGCACAAAACTAAACACAAAGATTTATGTAGAGATAGAACATCATTTCTAAATGCCTCCATAAAAGTTTTTTGAGCCAACTCTAGTTCATCACACTCAAAATGAACCCTAATGTTATTTAAAAATTCAATGGGTACTTCTTCTCTATTCTTCTTTAGAAGAGACTTTGGAATCTTAAGAGAATCTAAGGCTACATTAGGGTCTGATGATATTAATAACTCACCCATCTTAATAAATGTATGGGAATCACATGGATGTATGTGAGTTGATTTTCTTAAAATTTTCAAAGCCTGTTGTTGGTTCTCAAATTTATAGTATGAAAAACCTTAAAAGGATTCCAAGCTTTATGATTAGGTTATATAATCAATTTGGCCAATTGATAGAATCAACCCAAGTGGTCAGGATTCTATACACTTTACGCTCTTCTTTGTCCAAGTGGGTGTTACCTTATATTCACCAATGATTAATTATTCCTCAATTTTTTTGGTGACTTTAGAGTATATTAAGGGATTTATGTAATTTTTTCAATTGAATCATCCAATTCACCCTAATATAAAATAGCATATGATTTAAATTATTTTTTTTAAAGTTTCTATTCTACTATTACTCCTACTCCTACACAATAGAAAATTAAAATTGTAATTTTTGAATATGATATAAGGAAATGATTCTAGAAAATAATTGATCAGTGCCTTTCTCAAAAATTGGGTAATGAATTCTATTTATAGAAAGATTTGTGTTTTCTATCTAGCCACAAATCAAATTACTTGGCATGAGATTGTCTATAACTAGCATAAGCATATAAGAATATTATTACCTAGCTCTTATTAATTTGTGCTTTCTAATATGTATTCAAAATATATTTGGTCATCTTTTTAAGACTTGTCAAAAATTATATGTTGTAATAGGTCATATTAAGGGGTGGGTATATGAAAAGTCATTTTTTGGAGTGTGAAATGCTTGAAGCTTGTAGCTTCCTTCACCCCTATAAGAAAGAAACCAAGACCTTGGGAAATCTATCTAGGAATTTGATTTTGGAAAAATACATTGTAAGGCCTACTCATTAAAGATATATCAATAAAAAAAAACCACATTTCTCTAGTGCCATATATCTAGTTCTCAATTGATTATTAAATATTCATGTTATACTTTAATTGGTTGTCTCCATTTTTGTTTCTTAAGATATAAAGTATATGTCTACTTCTTTAAAACACATTTATTAGTTTTTGGTGGTTTATCTAATTGGATTTCATCATGTATGGATTAAATTACATTGAATAAATCACTATAACTTGGAGGATTCAATTTGGAAAATAAGAAAAAGACAAAATAGGAGGATGTCCAAGATTCATTGGTGCCATGTTGATGCCAACTTGATGCTCATTGATCCTCTACATACTTGGCTTACTTATTCTTTAGTTTTAAATTATTGATTGTCCCATTGGTACACTATGAAATTATTAGGCCACTTATAATCTTGGATCTGGAGTAGTTTGGCATAGTTATCTTTCCATATTTTGTCCAGTATCACTTTGAAATCAATGATTAACTTTGCATATCCAACATCCAAAGAAATTACTCTATCCAAAATGACATTGAAATTGAGAATATTTATGTTTTGAGCTTTTTTCAAGAAATCAATAACTTGAGAAACTGTTTGACTATATTCAGTTTTCTATGCATCAAAACCTTTGATCTTTTTTATCATCTATCAAAATGGAAGGAATAAAATGGTGTTTAAAGGTACCAAAAGAATCAATATTTTCCTACATTTTCTCTCTCACCATTCACATACTAAAATTCATTTGAGATCATTTTCAATATCTACTCTATTAGCTTGAGTGAGGCTAGATCACTTATATCCCTTTATAGAAATTTACACAAGGTTAGCAATGTATGGTGTGTAGGTTGTCATTTCTTGTATATTGGATCCAAAATAGAAAGATTGACCTTCAGCTCATCAATAGCCTAAGATAAGGAAGAATACATTCATGCACATCTCCTATCTTGTCAATAACCAATTTTACTTTGTATTCTAAAATCTTCTCAAACACCTTAAGGATTTTCAATTTGGCCTCATCCTTTATCTTCTCATTTTGATTTTTCAAATCTTCAATATATTTCTCCAACTTCAACTTCAATGCATTCAATTGATCAACTGGGATTGTATTATCATTGGTTATTTGTGGCATAGGGGATTGGTATGACATAATTACTTGGATTTGAGAATCGACACCCTTCAACTACTGATTTAGTTTGACATTTTCCAAATATATCCTATTTACTTCATCATTCATCTCAATTTGATTTTTTTCATTGTCGAGCAATCTTTTCTCCAATTCTTGACAATAGCTTATTTAAACATTACAAAATGCATAATAAGGGTGGAAAATTCAAGCACTGATGTATCCTAATTTTTTTCACCATAGCTATTCCCCTCAACTCCTAGACTACATCAAGTAATCTTTGATTGTTTGTGTTCTTCTATGTGGTGCATATTGCTAGAGTCTCTATCTTTGTGTTAAACCCACAACCACTAACACCATCGCTCATAATCAAACTTGAAAAGCCATCATAGGATCATCTTGATTGCTCACTTGGTCGAAAAAAAACATTTATTTCAATTCAAGGCTAGGGATGATTAACATATTACTCTTAAAAACCATTTATCTAGCCTCATCATGGCTAACATTTATTTCATCAATTTTCAAATCCTTGAAAGTTTATGTCATAATTTGATCATGCTGAGATTCATCAGTACCCATTTTATTTATTTCCACCTTTTATTTAAATTATTTCATCTTTAATTTGAGCTAAAAATATTTGAATTATAGCACATTAATGAAATAATCATCCTTAATGAGCCTCATAGAAGTCACAACCCTTTCATCTTATTTTAGTTCAGGCTCACCTTGTGCATGTTCATTTATTCTTGCTTTTATTTTGTGTGCTTCTATTTCTTGACCAATAAGTGGTTGATCAACTTCCTCTTCCTCTCCCATATGCATTAAAATACTAGCCACCTCCTTAGAGTCACCAACTCTTTTAATCCTTTCATATGGAACTAATGGAGAAACATCATCACTCTTTTGCCTTTTGGTAGGTAGTGAATCAGGAATAGATGGATCTTGCACTGACATTACATCTAGACCAGGTTCTTAAATCACAACTCCTATTTGATTTTTGATAGGGATTTTGGTATCCTTTGCAGGATACTTCTTAGACCTGCCATATATTTTTTCAAAATTATCAATTATCAAATCTATTCTTTTGAAAGGGTCCTTCTCCTCAACAAAAAATCTTGAAAGATTAGGGTTTTGTTGTCTTTTTTCATCCTCAATCTTCTTCAAATTTTGCCATTTTATTTTCCTATTATATACCTCTTCAAAAGTGACATAATTTAGAATCACATCCTCATCAAAATTTATTTTATGGGATATCCCCATCCTGATAAGGATGACTTGTCTAACAAAGTTCATGTGACCCTCTCAATCACAAACCCTTTATATCCCTAATTTCAAAGAATATTTAGCCTTCAAATAGGCTTGAAACTCCTCCAATGTATCTACACCAATGTACCATTCACCAAACACAATGGAATCTGGAATAAATGTGCCCTTTTTTTGTTTTTTCATCACAAATTTCTCCATCCAAAGCATCTACCACATGAATTCAAGAAAAGTAATTTTGTTTGGCACAAATTTTGTCAACACATAGGGTGGTTGAGTACACCCATAGAATCTAATTATAGTAAGGTCAAAAAATTAATACCAATCAAAAAATTTATGTTTGTGACCCTATTCTAGCCTATTAGCAAGAGGCCTCAACATTTCTCTAACCTCTTTGGTCAATCTAGGAAAAAGGTTACCCAGAGAATTCATTATTATGACTGATAAATCATCATGGAACACAACATAGTTATATTTTTGATAATGAGTGTCTCATTTATAACACCAACACTATGTAGGAAATCTCTATCTATTTTGATCAATCATACTCAATTCCATCCTGATAGGCCAATTCCTTCTATTCTGATACTAAACTAAATGACACAACAAAGAATAATATTTAAAATCCATATGTGTCTTATTCTCCCTTATTTAAAAGATTGTTTCATGTAATTTCTTCTCAATAAATTATGGAAAATCATACTCAACATTAACCTTTAAGTTATTTATTCTCATGGCCATCATCATCATGCAAACTAACATTATATCTTGGGCATAAATTCCTAGCACTTGACACAAAGCAAAGTATGTCATTTTAAAATACACAAAAAAGTCATCAATTGGAAAAGGCTCAACTACAGTGGTTGGGATTGAAATCCTTCTATTGTTGGCCCCTTTCCTTATGTACATGGATAACTCATGACTCTTATGTGTATTTATCATACTGGTATATTCTTATTCACTCTTATTCAAGTCAAATTTTATGAGGGCTTTCTTGTTGAGCATGAAATAATCAATGATTGCATTTCTATCCATAACCTCTAATGGTGACCCATTTGGAAACCTAACAATTTTGGGGGCTAGATGATAGTGTTGTGATAATATCCTAATTAAATCCACATCAATGAATACATTTGGCACTACAAGCTTAGCCAAATTCAAATTCCATGGGTTTACAACTAATCCCTATCCATCTTGCTTTTCACAATAATACCAAAAGAGGTTCCATCCTAAGATAGGGACTCTAGCATCCTGACACCCCTTTAGTACATCCTTGAATAGTTTTTTATACCCTATATCCACTGAATTTGGCAAAATGTCCAATAGTGACTGTTGAAGGGATTACTTCTTGGGAATAGGGGGTTTAGTGCTCTTAATTATAGATTCATATTTCTTAGGTGCCATAGTTTGATGCTTTTATGAACTAGGGTTTTGATAGTCACTTTTTTACCAAACTTGCTGAAAATAAAGCAAAAATTAAATACCAACTTTTATGAAGAGAGTGATGAGGTAGACTTACCCAATTGGAAGATGGCAAAGTGCACACATAGAGATTGAATTCACTATCTACAATCACCACAAAATTTGCTTGAATGATGAAATATAAATACATTTCAAGTTTTATTATACTATAGAGTTGGTAATTTTGTTATTACTCTAGTTCATGCCATAAAGTTAACAAATATCAACATTCGAGTCTTTCATATATAGACCATTAATTTATTCCAATCTAATGGCTAGGTGGGAACTTCAATCATAGGCATCAATTATAACCACTATGGGGTGGTGATATAGTCATTTCTACATTTAATACTTTATCACATCATCTCCAAACCTATTTATATCTATCATAGGACTATAGGATATTTTTTATGGTTATACTACATCTTTCACTACTTACCATCACCTTACGTGCCTTGATACACATCATCATGGGATTGTGGGAATAATGTTACCCTTTATACCTCATACTATGTTACTACCAACCTTTTATCTGACCATCATGGGACTACAACATCCTTTGGCATCCCTTCACTATTTATCATTTCACCACAAGCATTGGAATTGACTATGGTGGGAGCACGTCACATACTTTATATAACTTTTACTGCTTACCAATAGCCCATAAGACCTCTAAACTATCATGGGGCTATGGTATGTGTTATCTATGAACCTGGCCCTTACTACCATATCATTATTTATATTCTTATCTATCATGAGGCTACAATGAACCTTTCCTATTTGCTCTTATCATATCATCATAGGTCAACATTTTATTTGTCACAGGGCCAAATTGAAATATTATGTGATACTCAAATTCATTTTGTTAGCCTACCAATTACTTTTGAGACCTCCATGGGGATACAGTAGCTAATCTCTATATACCACAACATTGCAAGTAAAGTTCATGTATATTATAGGGAAGTGATAACTATCTTTTTACTTCCTTTAGTTCTTACACACCCACCAGATCTATTTGAATGTATTACAGGGCTATAGTAAGAGAAAAAAACACAATGATGATCAAAATAAAAATGTATTTCACATGGACATGATATGGTATGCTTATGAATGACTCCTACAATAATTGTAAAAGGAATATGGACTCTTAGGATGAATTTTATGAATTTTGGAAAAAATGCCTCCAAGAAATGTGGTCTCATGGTGATGAAATGCCATGACAAGAGAATTTTTATGGATTTTCATAGAATTTCACGAACATGAGACCACATTTCTTTGAGGTATTTTTTCAACCAGTTCACTACCTTGTCTATGTTATTGCTTACTATTATGCTTTGATAGAATTTTTCCAAGCATCCATAGCTTGTTCAAAATCACATATTTTAATATTTTATCCATAACAACAAGGAAGTGAAATATTTGATAAAATGATTTGGTAGACATGTATGAAAAATGTGGTATTATAGACAAGGTAGTGAACTATTTAAAAAAATACCTCAAAGAAATGTGGTCTCATGGAATGCCATGACATGCAAATATAATTGGCAACTGTTCCTAATTATTAGTTATGCAATGTGAAGTAATTTCATAATTGGTTATGTTAACTTTGTAAAAACTATATTTTAATTGAATTTTTTTCATCTATCAGCATCTAGTTATTAGTTATGCAATGTGAAGTAATGCTTTAAGTTTAAAATATGTACAATGCAATGTAATCAAAAATTTGAATATAAAATACAAAAATCTACTTTTTACAATTCATTAGTTAAACTTTATATTTTATTTTCTCTCTATAACTCTATTTATATGGAAATACCTTTCAATTAAAAAAACAATGTTTGTCTCTTAGTTTACAATTTTTTTTAAAACCTGATATTTTCAAAAAATCTTTAACTTTTGGTTTGCTAATTTGATGCCCAAAATATTTTTTTTGCTATGTGTATAGCATTATATATGGATTAACATCAAAGGTTGAATATGGATCAATAACATGCATTTGATGAGAGAGCAACCAATGAGAGGGATATGGGCAAATATCCATGTCCATGTAATGACTATCTTGATTCAAAGGTGAGAAAGAAATCTGATTTATCGACATATGATAAGATATGGGCATAGTGGTATAAGCCCTTGGGATTAAAATTATTATGAATATATGATATAATTGTAGAGTGTGAGAGATGAAGAGGTAACAAACATAGATGAAGTGGCACCAAACATAGATGAAGAGAAAATAATGTTAAATGAAGGGTTTGAATTTCATAGAATGTTGAATGAGGTTCTAAATGATGATTGGGCTAGGTTAATGGAGGATGATTTAAAGAATTTGTATGCTAATTACAATTTAAGTCATTTGACAATAATCTTTCAAATTCTTAACTTGAAAGTGGTGTTTTGTTGGACAAATGAGAGTGTAGATCAGTTATTGGTATTATTAAGTTTATTATTACCACTTAAATCCACATTACTAAAAAAATGAAGTCAATATAAAAATAAAATCACTAAGCTAGGATTAGGGTATGAAAAGATCCACACATGTGTGAATGGTTGTGTATTATTTCACAATAATCTTGCAAGTGAATTTCCAAAATGTCATGAAGCGAGGTATAGAAATAGGTTGAAATCAGATATGGTTCCTAGAAAGGTTCTTCACCACTTTTTGATAATCCCATGATTACTCCAAATGTATAGGTACATAGACATTGCTAAACTTATGCAATGGCATGCCCAAAATAAGAGCACTGATGGAAAATAATGACATGTGCCTGATTCTAAGATGTGGATGGAATTTGATAATAGATGGTCTAATTTTTCTCAAGATACTCATAATATAAGGTTGGGTTTGGATCTAGATTGGGTGAACCCATTCTCAGATCAAAGTAATAAATGGTTAGCTTGTCCAGTGTTTTAAATAGATTATAACTTGCCTTCATGGTTACTAACTAAACCATTTTTCTTAATGCTATCATTGATTATACCAGGAAAGAAAAGTGTGACTTCAGATACAATCAATGCTTATTTAGAGTGATTATATGATGATATAATGGAATTTTGGAATGGAATTGAAGTAATTCAATATTTAATGAATGGTCATTCAATAAAATTCATTTTAAGAGTTTCCTTATTGTTTATGATTCATGATCTTCTTTCATATGACACATTGTCTAGTCTCAGTGTTCATGGATACCATGGATGTCCTAATTACAAATTTAAGGATTTTTTGAGGCACTTAATAAGTTTACATAAGTGTATTTATTATGGACATCATGCTTACCTTAAAATGAATCATCCATATCATCGACAAAAAACATGTTTCAATGTTCAAGAAGAGAATCGTGAAGCACCATTGCTAATAATGGGTGATTAAATTATTGAGAATGGACAAAAAATAATGTCATTTACTTAAAATTATCGGATTTTTGGTAGTAGATATGATACATGTAATTAAAGAAGTGTAAAATGGTTGTGCATATTCTATAAGTTACCATACTTTAAGGATATAGCCATTAGGCATACTATTGACTTTATGCACACTGAGAAAAATATAGCCTATGCTATTGTAGAAACTATTTTTGGTGATATTGACACTATTTCACCACATGAAGACTTTAGACAACTAAAAATTTATCAAAATATTTAGGTTGAAAAATGTAATGATGAAAAATATAAAAAACCTAGTGCTCCTTATGTCTAGACAAAGGAACAATGTGCACAATTCCTACAGTTAATGTCTCAGACTTGCTTTCCCACTGGATATGCAAGTAGTATTATTATAATCCAAACCAAAATTGATGGCTTAAGAGGCCTCAAAAACCATGACTATCATGTCATAATCAAGAATATTTTACCTATTGTGGTAAATATATTATTTTTTTTAAATGGGCCAAGATTATAAATTATAAGGTTGGGCCTAATATTGAAGAGAATGAGTTTAAATGTATTATATCCTTTAAAATTTTATAGTTTGAGGGAGGAGGTTGTTGAAGTCCTTTGTTTATTGGAATGGGAATTTCTACCAACAATATTTAACATTTCTATGCATCTTTTGATACATCTAGAATATAAACTAGAGTGTTTTGACCTAGTAAGAACAAGATGGATGTATCCTATAGAATTATATATGAAGGTTTTGAAAAAAATTGTTTGTACTCGGGCAAAACTAGAAGGCAACACGTCTAAGGGATATTCAATGCAAGAGGCCATGGGATTTTACATACATTATATAAATGATTTTTAAAATGTCAATCAATGTGTATGGGATGATGATGAAGATGAGAGAGTTTTAGGTGAAGTATTAGAAGGCAATGGATGTCACTTCAAGCTATCACATCAAAAAATAAGTGTGATACATGCCTATATTTTTCAAAACACATTTTTATTTGATAAGTGACACATGCAACAAAAATTACACAATAATGTATTTACTCAATTGCATTTACACATTTATATTATTAATCTTACTATTTATATGTTAATTTTCTATGTAGAAAATATGAAGAAGAGAATCAATCTTGGATGCAATAAGTGGCATAGGTAAAAAAAATTACACAATAATTTATTTACTCAATTGCATTTACACATTTATATTATTAATCTTAATATTTATATGTTAATATTATATGTATAAAATATGAGGAAGAGAGTCAATCTTTGATGCAACATCAACCTCAAAAGTGCAAACATCATGATTTGATTACAAGTGATTCTTTTCCAAAATTTTAATAATGGATTGCTAATGCAGTCAGTGATGCAAAAGAAGAAGGTCAAGATATAACAATAGAGTAAAGTGTGATTTCACAATCTCCACATTTATGGGCTATGTGTTTTAGTGTAATTTGAGCCTATGGTAGTCATTTAAGAGTGGAAAAAAAACACAAAAGAAAGAAAAATTGTGATTTTGTTGTTAGTGCTGAATTTTTTCATGAAACTGAGAAGAAATTTTTTGTTGGATTCATCCAAGAAATTATTCAAGTGGATTTTGGTGAAAATAGTTCTATATTATTAAAATTTAAGTGGATCCAACTATCCATAGTATAATTTTATGAGTATGTATTTGTACACACAAATACAAGATAATTTTTTTATCAAAGATGGATGAGTCATATGTTTCCCCTCTTCAAATGAACCTATCATTTCTAATTAATGATGTAAGAAGGTCAAGATGGTTATATGTCCTTAAAAAAAAGGTCTCATTCCAAATGAAAATTCATGGAATTTGTTAATATATAATGCATGATGGGTAATATGTTAATTTACAAGAAACATTTAAAGAAGTGGATGAAGATGATGATGGAGTGTTTGAAGAAGATATTTTGATTACCAAAAAGAGATTGGGAAAGAGAATGTATTGCATGTCATAGATTAAAATGAGGAATAAAATAAAGTAGATGCAAATAGGAATGATCAATATTCATAAGTTTTAATATCTAGTTAAACCAAGGGATAGTTATATTGATAGTCTGATACCTATAATTGTAAACATCTTCTTGGTTTTTGACTACAAATTATTTTTAATCTGTAAACTAAATTCTATTTTAAGTTTCCATTTATAGTTATCAGTAGATTGGAAATTCAACAATTATAAACTTATGAACTCAATAAATTTTTATTGATTCAAGTTACTTATTTATACATTATTATTTATTTGGACTTGAAGAAATGAGTAAAAGGACTGTAAGGCATAAATTAGTTGATGATAGTGATCATAATGCTGAAATTTCATTGATAGATTATGAGTGATTTTGTAGAGAAAAAGTGGCCAAGAATAATGAATATTTATCATGTCTTGGTTTGAGAAACAGGCAAGCTATAAATCCACTAAGTAGTATATTATTTGTTTAATAGTGTTTAATGAAATTTTATAGGCAAGAGATTTATGTATATAAGACATAATATGATATTTTTTTATTTTATAGATGATAAAAAGAGTATAAATAAAATGTGGAGAAGAAATAAAAGGAAAGAAAAGATACAATCCCACCATCTCGTAGAAGCCATCGTATTTGAAATTCAACAAATGTAGTTAGTGAAAACAATAGTTGTGATGATGTGCAACCTAATAAAGCATGTGGTGATGTGCATCCTGATATAACACATGGTGATGTGTAGCCTGATATATCACATGGTGATGTGTATCCTGATATAGTATATGGTTATGTACAACATCATGATGATCTCTTAGAACAAAGTCTAAGAGAGATTATTGAAAAACATTAGAGCAAAGGAATAATAGGTTTGTAGATGATTTATTCAACACTAAAGGATGTGTTTGAAGTGAAACATATGAATATTGGTATTGATATACCTACTCATGCAACATATGTCCAAGGAGCATGAAGTTCTAGTTAATTAATTTCATGAATAGAGACCTCTTGCATCTACTATGCCTCAAAGTGCACCTGTTGCATCTAGATCTTTTGATCGAATGAGAGGATCAACTAGAAATATTGGTAATGGCTTAATAAAAGATGTGTCTAATCTTTTTCAAAAGACAAATATTGATTCAATATTTGTATACATATATGGGTCCTAACAAAGAGGAATTCAACTTAATTAAACAATATTAGACTCTAACTGGCCTTTACATGAAAAAGCATTCACTTAACTATTGGTAAAAGATCCCTAACTTAAACAATAACTTAGACTCTTAATTTAGACAATCATTATCGAGAGATGGTGAGCCCATTGGGCCAAATGTTACAAAGTAGGCCTCTAAGTTGGGTGTAAGATGTAGGGCCCATTTGGATATTTAAAAATCAAGTTTTATAGAGAAATATCCATGAACTATGGAAAATTTTATAAAAAAATTGGAAAATACTTTTGAGACTATTGGTGGACAAATCTCTAGAAAATATTACAAGTAAAAGATGAGAATTTTGATGAACAATTTTAGATACAATTACAAAAAAATAATCATTAAGCGAAAAGAGAGGTTAGAATCCATTATATCTCCCAAAAAATGGGAGGTATTGAAATAAATTATGCATTATGAAGAATGTTTGGAAAAGAGTAACAAAGGCAAGAGAGCAAGAGATAATGTGAGGGTTGGATATACATTTGGCCAAGGTAGGTTGTAAGCCAAAATAGACAAATTTGTAGTAAGTGTATGGATTTTTGGTTCAATTTAATTTGTGTTATTTATTTTGATTTTTATTTAAATAACTATATGTTGAAATTGAGATTGTATTTTAGGTGGAAAATATTAATAGAAAAGCAAGTGCAGAAGATATTGTCAATTATATGGCAGCACTAGATCGACCTAGTAAATCTAAGAGTCGAATGAAGTGGAAATCTAGTTCATCAACAGAGATTTCACAACCATATATTAAATTCCTAGTAAGAGCCTCTCTAGATCATGTCAAATAAAATGAATGGTATCAATAGGTAATGATTTGCATATTCAGTTTCACTCAACAAGTTTTGTAGTTGGTTACCTCCGTTAACCCTATAATTTTTTCATGGAATGAGCATAAATCCATGGATTTAGATGAGGTAAGAGGATATATTTATCTTTTTTTTTTTTTTTGAAAATATTTATATAAAAATTCCTCTTAATATGTAGATTATTGAAATCTGAGCATAGGAGAATCCAACCTAGTTTCTTTATTGTTGGAGTGATCCAAAAATTGTTCTTTTGGATAAATTTATAGCTTGCATTATTTACTTGACTATTGAATGATTTGTATATTTTTTCCATGATGGTTAAAACTAATTCAAATTGATTTTATCAAATTAGAAGTAAAACATAAATTCCTTCATGATGTCAATAGAGCTACTGATATTGATAGTGATTATGATGAACTAGACAAGAATGTGCAAGACAATCATTATAGTGATACTACATTAGTTGAGGTAATATAATAGTTGGTAGTTATCTATCCTAATGATTTGTCATTATTATTGATTAAAATTTTATTTTTAAAAAAAAATTATAGCTTTTGCATTCTTTAACTTGTAAGTTAATCTATCCCAATGTTTTGTCATTCTTCTTTTGGACAAAAATTTATAGCTTTTGCATTATTTAAGTTGTAAGTTAATTTGTCCCAATGTTTTATCATTCTTCATGACTAAAATGTTCTTTTGGAAAAAAACTTATAGATTTTTCATTATTTAATTGACTTATATTAATTTTTTCATGATGATTAAACCACATGTAGACCAATAATATGAAAGCCGAATGAAAAGAAAAAGGCATTATCAATAGCGCTCTCTGTAAAACTATACAACTTCATGTCAATGTTGATAGTGATAATTATGATGATGAACTTGAAGAGCATGCACATGATATTCATATTTTAAATATTTGTGTTGAGCTCAAGGTGAGTGCTATGAAACCACATGCATGTAAGTACTATTCAAGTAAGTAATGGTTATTTTATTATGTAAACAGAAGTAATCATTATCTATTTGATAGAATCTAGTTAGAATAGTAGTGAAGTGTAATTAGATAGTATAAATAGATTATGGAAATAAGGGAGAACATATAACTTGTATATGGAATCTTAGATCTTAGTTTTAATAGAGTGCATACATAGATTTTGACAATGCATTAGTGCATTATGTTTGGGGATGTCATGGTCCTCAGTTGGGGGGACTTCATTGCCAATCCATGTCTCTTTCTGGATTATAGCTCATATAGTATAGCACTATTGTAGTCTTTCCCTCCATTTATTTTCACCTCATAATGGGATATTTTTTTCAAAGTAAAAAGTTGCTTATTTGTTATTCAAATACAAAATTTTAAAAAGCACATACAAAAACTATTTTGTTCCAAGACATAAGACATTACATATAGCTGTAAAAAAGTATATAATGTGTTTTTTATCATTAAACTATGAAGTAGGTATTCTATTGATATTAAATCAAAAAATTCATAAGTTGGGAATAGCTACACCCTTGATATATAATTTTTTTACAAAATATTCCCATGGATTACGTATTATTTCCAAAGAGTTTCTTCCTAATTAAATATTTAAATGAAAATTACATATCATAATTTAAAAAACTAGCTAAGGAATCCATAGAAGTCACCATTTTCCACCAGCTCTATGAATCACAACACCCATTCCCATTTGGCTCCATGTTGATATCTCAAGATTGCCTTAGAAAATTTTTGTCGATGGTGGCCCAATGGTGGTGACAATTGAGAGCCCTATCTATCATGTTGAGAATAAATAATGATAAGTTTAATGACCACAAAATCCCCACTCCTATCTCTGCCTAAATAACCACCTCCAAGTCATTACCCTGAAACTCTAACTTGAAAATTTCTCAAAATAGAAGGATAATATCCACCTTCTCACCTCCAAGATCTAATAAAGACACCTAGAACATAGATGCTATGTCCAAATTTACTCTGTATCTATTCTCATCTATTAAAAAATCCCACCCTAGCCCCATTTTCACTACCTCCAACTCTAGGAAATGCAAATGAGTAATTCTATGAGGATTTGTTATGACCTTCAGCTTCAAGTCTATGATGAATCCAAGAATATCCATTTGACTTTTAGTGTTTTGAAGGAAAATTGGTGTTTCCATTTTCATCACTGGCCAACTTCACTCTTTGGTGTGAGAAAGCCTTGTTGGGATCCATTATAAAGCCATTTCCTCTGCATCCAGCTCAACTTCATTAATGGCACTCGAGGGAGCTCAATTTACAATCTTTGGGAGATCTACCCAAGCATGCCAGGAGCCTTCACTAAAATATTTTTAAACCATTCCACTTAAAGTGAATTTATTAAATATTCATCCTCAAAAATAAAAGTGTACACAATGTCATCAGCTCTTTTATTTGCTAAAACATCCACCTCACCATTTCCTTCATGGTAAATGTGGTTGGCTATAAAAATATCAAAAACTTATAGCATTTTTTGGGTTTTTTATAAAATAGAATTTAGATTCTAGTTTGGAGTCTTCCATGTTCTTATAGTATTTATGACAATAAAGTACCCTTTAATTTCCACTTTCTTAGATTTGATAATTTTACATAGAAATAACCCATGTGATAAGGCCTTGAACTTGACTTCATTATTAGTGCCTTCTAAAAGTGGTTTACTAGAAGTGACTTAAGTTCTTGCTTGCCAATCCCTAATTATACATCTTACCCTTAAAGCCCTTGGATTACCTCTAGTTGATACATCAAAATTTAACTTTACCTATCCTATTGGATGCTCTCTCCAAACTACTTGTTGACATTTTTATTTTTTTATTCTGACCCTCTAAGCTAGAACATGGGGAATTCTCAAACCACCCTATTGAAGCCTCATACTAGCATCCCAGTCTAAAAAAATGACTATTTTAATGTAATAGAGTTTAATTTACTATTAACTATTTCCATAATACTTTTATTTCAATCTTGTTTTGGAGGGATTTGAAACTCATTTGCTTGTCTTAGAATAATCTTCTATTCCATTCCTTTAAGAGTTCTTAGATTAGAATTGTGATACTTATCAACCATAAATAATGATAAGTAGAATGTATTTTTATATTAGGCTAGTATTGAAACAAAGTCATTATATCATTGGGAAGGGCACTCTTCCATCCTAGATTTGTGCATAACCACCTCTATCATTCAAAAGAGAATTGATAGCCAAGAAGAATGTGATCCACTTTCTTCTCTTGAGATATACATAAAATACATCAAGAAGGACCATGGAAATCCATCTTCCTAAATATTTTAGTAGTTATAATCCTTTTATTTAGAGTTACCCAAGTGAATAATCCTACTTTAAGAATTCCAAACTTATCACAACAATATTGAAGAGGGATGATTCTCCTCATACCTCCTTGTGTCTTTACTATACTTACATAGCCTACCTTAACTAACTAAATCCTAGTCTTTGAACCAAAAAAAATAATGGAATCCTCTCCTTGTCTAAAAACCAATGTTCTTTTCTTTAGTTCTTATTTGAGACTATCCACCTCCTGGGGGTTAAAATTGAATATTGAAAAATCCCTCCATTTCCAAAATCCACCTTTTTTTAGATCTAAAATTATGTAATCTTTAACCTTTGTCCCCAGAAACCTAGAGAGGGTCTCCTTGATATGCATAATTTCTAGAATGTTATCTAATTTTGGATATCCTACCCAAGAATCATACCAAAATTTAACTTTGTTACCATCATGAACATCCCATGATATTAAATCCATGATGATTGATTTGTAATTATTCATGAAGTTCCATATCCTCAATTCTTTTGGGGTGTTTATGACCATCAAAATCCATTTGAAAGAGACAACTACCAAACACTTACTACTCAAAATTTGGGCACATTTATCATGGCTTCCTTATACATCCTCCAAATTAGTTTGGCTCATAATACTTTATTTTGAATTTCCTAATTTCTCAAGCCAACCCCACCTTCTTATTTAGAACTAAAAAGCTTATCCCAATCCATAAGAGCTATCTTGTCTTTATCCTCTATGTCTCTCTAAAAACATTTCCACATGAGTTGATCAAGTTTGTTCTCTACCCCCTTCGAAAGCTCCAAGAAAGACATGATGTAGATTGACATGACTAAGAAAACCACTTTGATCATTAGCAGTCTCCTAACCCATGAGATCCATTTTACTTTATAGGAAGTAATTTTATCCCATATTTTTTGGATCAAAGTATCCTAAAAGGTTGAGGATCTCAGGCCTTTGGTTAGGGGTTCCACTCATAAGGAAACCCTCCCTATCATTAGGATCTATCTAATGCTTAGGCCTTTGTTTCCTATGGACAAGTTCAACCACATTTTCTCCTATTAAAATATTTTCCCTTTGACTCACTTAAACTCTACCACATCCTAAATTTCCATCAACACCTTGTGAATCCCCTTTCCTCAGGTCACCATTTTCTTCCCAAAGAACCTAGAATCAGTTCAAATTTCCTTTGCAACTCTGTATGTGACTTTTACCCTACTCTATTTTAACAATATAATGTGTGTTTTATATCTCAATATAATGTGTATTTTTTTGGTTTTTGTGGAAATTTATTGATAATCTCCAATAAGTGGATAAAGTCTAGGTGTTGGATCAGTTTGATGGTGTTATTGTGGGCATTGGGCAGATTCACTCACTATCTATTGTACATGGAGTCAAATTGAAAAGAATAGGAAATGTAAATGTAAATATTTTAAAGGTAAAAAGTAACATACCCCTTGATTATGAAGACAAAATAGATGGATATATCTATCTAAAAGAGAAAGAAGGGACCTTTACATGGTGGCCACTAAAATATTTGAAAAAATGACATAGTTGATGTTTATCATGTACTAGCTCTTAAACAACTTGGCCCACTACTTTATGTAATAGTTTGAATCTATTGTTCAATGAAATTATTAGCATTTTTTTCTATATTGTAGATGTATAAGTAAAAAAAAAAGCATTATAACTCATTTTTCTTAGTCATAACACTGAGAAACACACTTTGTATTAACACATTTTTCAAAGCAAAGACACATATTTTTGTCTTGTATCTACTGTAAGAAAACCTTTTATCAATAAAATTTTATTATTTTACCTTATTAATAACTATTTAATTATGTGAAAATTAACGATTTATTATGTTTTGAAGTCTCATCATTATGTCATATGTTTGGTGGCACTTGTATCTAATACCCAAACATTTATTAATTCATCTTGAGTTTCAAATTAGAGTAAGTTATATTCAATAATGTTGTAAATGTTGATTCATGATAAATATTCATAGATTAATCATAATTATGCTCTAGATATTGAGAAGAATAATATTTATGCATTTTATGTAGTTTGTGAATAAAATTAAAGATCACTGCCATACAACATGGGCCATTTAAAAGTTTTATGGCCACATGATTCCAAGACTATTATTAGTGATATAATTAAAGGTGGCATAATTGGTTTCCAACATAATTGGAGATAATTATATTGTGCCTAATATTAAGGTACTCTTATTACTTAATTGGAGGTGACTTAAGCAATCTACAACCTAATTAGAATTACCTTTCTTGTACTTAATATTATGACTTGAATTTTTTCATACTCTTTTTTAATGAAGTCTTAATCAGTATGGTATGTGAAAAATCTAAATTAGGAGTCTAAAATTTGGAATCTCTCCACATTTTTTAGATAGATATATTTAAAATATTTATACTACTACTACTACTTATACGTCCAATGGAAGCTGAAAAGATACCCTTGGATGTAGAATGTAACAAGTAAAATAGTGTAATGGGTGTTTTTAATTATCATTTGTAATACATACTGAAGGTTTTCTAAATTCTTATTTTAATAAGTGAGTATTTACAATTACATTGATTATATGTTGGTGCAACTAAGTTTCCCAAAAAATGCAATAAATGTGATCAAGAAAAATGATGACCAGTGAAATTAGTGAATAAAAATGACTAAATGTATTACCAAATTGATCAAATTATGATTAAAATTAATGACTAAATACACTACCAATGGATAGAAATCAGTGAATAAAAATGACTATAAGTGACTAGTTAACAATAATCAATGACTAAATATATTAGTGAATTAAAAATGACTAAATAAGTGACCAAATTATAGCAATCAATGACTAAATATACTACCAAATAAATCAATCAAAATAACTAATAAATGACTAAAAATGGTTTAGTCATCAATTTGGTCACATTATAAATTACTGGTAATAAACTACTAATGGTCACATGATCATGTTTGGTCATTTATATGCAGTTTTTAATAGTTTTTTTAATCATATATTGTTGTTTTGGTACTATTGATACCCATATAAAAAATGTCCATGTGTGTGTGTGTGTGTGTGTGTGTGTGTGTGTGTGTGTGTGTGTGTGTGTGTGTGTGTGTGTGTGTGTGTGTGTGTGTGTGTGTGTGTGTGTGTGTGTGTGTGTGTGTGTGTGTGTGTGTGTGTGTGTGTGTGAGTGAGTGATTCAAAACAATTTTTAATAAAATAATACATAATCAATCAATAATCATAGTTTAGTCACCAAGACCACCATCCTTACTCTCACTCTCAGATACATCAATACTAGAATTAGATGCCCTCATATCCCCTCTATATCTCAATCAATACCTACATATCCTCTCTCTATCTCATATTATTTACATCTTGACCAATGAATCCACATGCTCTCACTGTAGATGGATGTAGTCATCCATGATCCTACCACCTACCCCACCTAGATCATCAAGTGGGGGCATAACTCCTCTCTCCAACTCAACATGTGCCTTATGTCTATCAATAAATAATCATTTATATGTCATCATGGAAATAGACACTCGATCAGATAGATACACATGAATGATTACAAATATTATGGCCTTATCCACTATCACATATCCCATGACATCATTAGGTATATATTATGCATCTATCATAGTATAGTCACAATAATGGTCTTCCAGTACTCATCGTCTCCTAGACCTACACATACCAACATAGTGCATTAGGTATTTAATCGATAAGTAAAACACTAAAATAAACAAAGTATACAAATCCATAATGAAAACATACCTTCATCTACCCTAATGGGCTTCAGATCTAACACATCTTGCATGATATGTCCATCTCTTAAAAATAGGGGTGACCATATATGATGCCTTGACCATACTATATAGGCATAAGTCATTACTACATCATCTACATCAGGTATATCCAACATTGGATCTTGTTATTTCATAGTAATTATAACAAAATTGGTAGTTTTAGGTCTTAACCTACTACCCAGCCTCACTAGCACCTGAGAACTCTTGAACAACACCCATGGTACAAGTGGCACATCTTATATAACACCAAACTATCATGTTACCCACTCCAACTAAAATATCTCAAATTCATTTACCCAAAAATCATGCAACAAACAACTGACTTGAACCCACTTTAGTTGAACACCATCTTTAGACCACCCTTGAAATCCCTTATAGGGTCTCTAAATAATGTCTCTAGTCGTTAATTATTCCAAAACCTATCAAAAGTACATCATGCTCCATGATTGAATGTGATTCATACTAGTATATCTCTATATAAACATATATCGGTGGGCCTAATCCATCTATGGAAATCCCTTTGGTCTAGCCACTACATTTTTCTCATAAACCCAATAATGTAATAATGTTGAGTAACTAATGACACCCACACACAACTCTTGAGTAAAATGGTATAAATCCTAATATATATAGACTAACATAGTGTGACCCCACAAGTATGTTGTCATGTGATCCTCTATATCCTAAACTATGTCATACATCATGTATGAGATAGATGCATTACTCCCATCCAAAATAACAAATGAAGCTAGTAGCACTTCCAAAAACTTTTACAATTGTAGAACATTAGCCATAAAAATCAAAGACAATAACACAACAATACAATTCCCTAGAAATGGATACCTACAAGCATAGCTTCATAATACCTTAGAACCCAATATGTATCTCTATCTCTAGTAGCCTCTTGTAACATTACCCAATAACCAATAATGAAAATGTCCTCCAACATCGTAATTATCTCCCTAATGGGCAACCAAAATGTACAAGTATCAACATTCCAATGCTCACATAATGTCTTCATCATATGGGAGTCCAAGGACATTAGAGCAAGTGATGCCACATGTCCCAATCCAACTCTATCGATCACTACCCTCTCATCATCTATCAAGGGTGATCTATGAAAGAATTCCATCATTTGGATACTCTAAAACTTCATCATACATACATTTACCTATAAAATGCATCCAAATCTAAAATTAGCATATTAAAATGACAAATAAACATGTATTAGTAGTTAGTAAACATAAACAAAAAGTAAAAATAGAAAAAAATGGCTCTAGTGGACACTATAACTACACCCAAGTTAGTAGCATTAGACAATAACATTATACCCTAGAGGATAGTGTTGTAGCCTAGGACACTAGTACAGTCAGGGGGAAACTAGTAGGGACCTCCTAAATAGGGATATAAAATACCAAATTATCACTAAAAATGATGAAAAAGGCAATAAATATGTCAAAAACATGAAAATTGATAGGTTCCTTACCAAGGTAACCTCCTCCCTATCCTGAATGAGTGCCTCCACCTCCTCATAGTGGGTCATGTTTATTCCTTGTATCCTTAGCATGTTTTGAAGCTCAATGAAACTATTTATCTCAAGTTAATTGATTAAATTAATTATCAAACCAATAAACCAACCTATTTAAGCCATGTTTTAAAAATGCCACTTGCCTAAGGTTGATCTTGTGTATATATTTTGCCAACTAATACCAAATTCTTACAAACACAATATCTCAAGAATTGTAGCTCTAATTTTTTATCCACTTACTATGCATAGAGACTTGATCATGATATCCCCCACACTATTATAGTTACACTATTATTTCAATCAAATTGACTACACAAAGTGATAAAACCTATGTTTCCTCAACAAACTGAGTATAGACCACATGCCTATATTGGTCCCATATTCCAAAAACATTTATTTTACAAATGTTAACTATTCAGTCCTATATCCATATTAGTAAGGCTAACTATCATCAACATGCTTACCCACATCACTTTTAGTTTAAAACCCTTACCATAGTCTTAACTCTCTTATCAAAAGAGGGGTATACATACACTATTCACACCAATTTTGATACTCAAATATAAAAAGATTCAGATACCCTAATATATAGTGATTCATATATCTAAATATATAATGATTCAGATAAATAGATACATAACAATTTAGATACCTAGATACATAGTGATTCAGATACATAAATATTGATTTAGATATATAGATTGGTTAACACACATAGGTTACCTAAAATTGGTTTAGGTAGACTTAGATAGTTAGAAAGACATATTTAATTAGATGTTGTGATAAGTAGGTTGACTCAAATTTATAGGGTTCCATGATCTTGATATATATTGGTTCACATTCCTATATTTTACATAGGGTTTTAACACAATTCTAGAATCATATTATGATTATGGGGGCACATACATGGTACATTGTCCTTATATGGATAAAATTTTATACACATGACACATAGTTACATTACTCAAATATCAATTTGTGGGGCACAATGAACAACATGTGTCCTCAATCTCATAGGATTATACCAAGTTATATAGATATAATGGTACACTGTACCATTCTCTACATTAATATTATCAAATTACACTCAAAATGTCACAAGGATGTCCCCATAATTTCACTAGGTTGGGTTAAATAGTTGATTGTATTGATTGATCCATAGATTGTCACCAAACATAGATTATGAAGGCCAAATGATGGTATTAACCTCCAAGAAGATATTTTCTAGATCTAGTTTACATACCAAAGTAGGGGAAAGTAGGGATTGTTACTCCACACTTTTATATACCTTTCATGACTTAGCTCACATATCAAGGTGGGGAAAAGCATGGTTTTGTTCCTCAAAATTTAGTTCATCATTCAGATTCAATATATAGGAAATCCACATTATGGATTTTGTCTTCACGAATAACACTATAGCTATTTTCCAATTCTTTGGCCAAGAAGTGGGCTAGGCCTAGAGCACATCCATCCTCCACACAAATTTATCACATAAGTAAGTAAAAGTATGCATTTTATTTTTCCTTTTACTCTAGCAGTTTCATTACATTACATTACTAGAATAAAAGGGGAACACATGTGCACACCCTTATTTGGTTAAAAACCACAAGTACTTTGTCTTTTATTATATTTTCATGGCAAATTTTTAGTGATTAATGGTAGTCTTATTCACATGGTCATTTATGTCTTTTTACCTTTATTGTGACTTTTTTCATTGTTTATTGCACCCCTAGTAGTCATATGTCATACCATCCTATTCATAAGCACACCTAACCTATTTTGAATATTCTTAACCCAATTTTATGTTCCCAAGACACTAGTGTGGTCTTAGACACTAATACAATGCACTACTATCCAATTTTGCACTAGTGTCCAATGGTCACATTTTCAATGTGTTATGGGTCTTAATCCTTCTTTGATAGATCTTTTATGATTTTATCTTTATTTTGTATCTCATTGGCTAGTGAACAAGGGTTTTACATTTAAATCAAAGTTCCTTCTATATAAATATCCTTACAAGTCATTTTATTTATAACACTTATTATTTTGGCACATAATTAAATAAAATAAATTGATAGTATAGCTTAACACACTACATATTCCTCAACAATCACACTTATATCTTATTCCTTGATCAAAGAAGGGATTAAGTGAAAGTCATTTTATCATATCATGAATTTTGATTATGAATGTTCTCTAAAGGATAATTACATGTGATTTGAGACCCCTACCATTATAGTTAGTGTAAATAGTGGTCAAGGCTATAAGGGTTTTATATCATGTGATTTTAACATCCCACAACCTTTTTATTCTTTTCCTTTTCCATTTTATCATGTTTTTGTTTAATGTGTATAGGTTTACATCAAGGTTTTAGATAAGAATCAATAAAATAGTGACATAAATTGATGGTCAAAAGCATAAAACTCACTTACAGGTCTCTAAAATCCTCCCATAGCGTCCTTGAAAAATAGTTAGTTTCTCTACATAAGGACAATAGCACAATACCTTAAACACTATCAAAATTTACTACTATCCTCCTGACCATGATAATATCTGAATGTATTTTTTAACCTTAGTTCCATATTGTGGTATCTTATAGCACTTTTTTCACTCTATATAAGTCAATTTTCTCATTATGCATACATTTCAGGTCAATTAGTTTAATATATCTATCTATAATAGTTGTTTAAATTTAACCTATATACCCAACCCCTTTAACAACATACCATTTACATGTCTAAGTACTAAATATTTTAAACACATTGTCATTATGAACTAGCTCTAATATTTATGTAGCTCTCCATGATTTGAATTTGTTATACTTATATTTATCATGCTTAGCAAGTATGAAAAATTGGGAAATGATTTGAAAAAAATCAACACATGGTGACCCTAAACCATGTCATGAAGATTGAGTTATTCTAGGTAGCAATAGTTGATATGGCTGAATCACTCATGCCATAATTTACTCACCCCATCTGAATGAGTGAGCAGTGTAGTAGAGGTTAATCAAGAGCAAAATGTGAGAAAGTATAAAATCATGATTTGTGATCTACTTTCCAAAATTAAACTATGGAGTCACTTTCTACTTCTATAATAACCATTTAATTTGGTGTGCATTCAACTCTCTTACCTAAACTAGTGTGAGTGATTAGATAAACATACAAAAGATTGGTGGATAATTAGGCAACACACAGAACATCCTAAAATATCCCATCATTCACTTCAATATATCCTTTCCCATTAATTTTGGTATATGTATCATCACTTAATAAGATGTAAAGCATAGAACAAGGTTCCAAGGATGAGAAAAGGTCCTATGATAAAGTTGTGTTGTGATGAAACATAATCAATTTGTTGGTAATATTGTCATTGATGTCAAAGGTCTAGCATTATTGGTGATAAAGGCCCCATTACATTAAATGGTTTTTTTAATATTCATATCTTGGCTAATGTGTGTTATTATTTATTTAATATTAATGAATATATTTTTGATTGCATATAAGTCAAAAGAGGGCCCATGGAGAATTCAAAGAGTCACAGGGTAAATTATGAAAGAGAAATGGGATGCATTTTCTCATGAAGAGTCATCTTGAGGAATTCCAAGAGTCACCATGTGAAGACAAAAGAGGTATGGTGAATTTTTCCATGAAGGGACACTTTGAGGAATACAAAAAGACACCAATATAAAGACAAAAGAGGAAAGGATGCTTTTGCTTATTAAGATTCACCATATGACTTTTTAAATGCAAGGATAAGAAGTGTCACACAAGTTTGGCACCATTTTCCATGAGGATTGAAGGGTCACAAAGGGTGAATACCAAAGGTCATTTGGAAAGCTATAAATAAAGGCTTGAGAAGCCATTTGTAATATGCAAGAGAGTTCATAGTTTGTATTTATTTTCAAAGAGATAAAATCAAGAGATATTGTAGAGTTCTATCATTTGTTGAGTAAGAAACATTGAGAGATAGTTGTTTTTTATACACAAGAGGGGTTGGTGCTCATGAATCTTTGTAAGGGTTTGGTGCTCCTATGGGTTAGAACTCATAAATAGTTGTTGTGTTAGTGCTCAACAAATGGGTTGGTGCTCCTATAAGTTGGTGCTTATGAACTTTATATTTTGAGTTGGTGATCATTCATATACTTGATATTTTTATCCATGGTTTTTCCCACTTTGGGTTTCCATGTAAAAATTTGCTCTCTCTCTCTCTCTCTCTCTCTCTCTCGTGTGGTGAAAATTATTATTACATATCTTGAATGTATGATTGAGTGGTTAAAGAAAATAAATCAGATTAAGAAAAAGATATATAATATATTGATTCACCTTCCCCTTCTTATTATATTTCATGCTTAACAATTGGTATCAATGTAGGTTCCTTTTTTAAAAAGTTTTATAGTTTGAAGGAAGATCAGGAAAGCATGGTGGTTAGATCACATGATGGATTTTATACAAATAAGGCACCTTTTTTTGATGGGATGAATTATTTTTTTTGGAGCATAAGGATGAATACTTATTTGATGGCCCTTGGATTTGACATATGGCAAGCAATTGTGGAATAATATGAAAAGCCGCAGACACTTGTAACTACTCTGACAGAAAAGAAGGCACGTGAAAATATTGCTAAAGCTTTAAATGCTATTTTATGTGGTTTATGTGAATTTGAATTTTTTAAAGTTATGCAATGGAAATATGCTCATGAAACCTAGGTAAAACTTGAGAATATTTAAAAGGTGATGGAAAGGTTTAACAAGCTAAGCTTAAAACTTTTATAAGATAGTTTGAGAGTTTGAAGATGGAAGAATAAAATATAGCAGGTTATCTCTTACGTGTTGATCAAATAGTTAATCAGATTCAAGGTATTGGAGAAAATTTAGAAGAATCGATGATGGTTCAAAAGGTTTTGAGATCTCTACCATTGAGATATGATGTAAATTTTTTGGCAATTGAAGAGACGAATAATTTAGCCAAGCTAAAGATGGATGAGCTTCATGGTATTATTATGGCATATGAGATGTAGATTGAACAAGATAAACACTCAAAGAGAGAAGCTCCCTTCAAGAGATCAAAGAAAGAGAAGGTTAAAATTAAAGAATCAAGTGATAATTCTTGTGATTATGAAGATGATAATCGAGTTCTATTTATTCGCAAGCTAAAAAAGGGCACAGGTAAAAATCAAGGAAAATTACCTTTTAAATGTTTTAATTATGGAAAGATTGGACATTTTGTAGCTAAATGCTCAAATAAGGGTAATGATGACAATGAATAAGGAAAGTATACATAAAATAAGAATTTCAAAGGCAAATTCAAGAAGGGATTAGAGAAAAAGAGTTATTATTCTAAATATCCTAGCTCAGCTGAAGATAGTGGAGTCAGTGACTCATAAAAAGTAGAGATTATATTCATGGCCAAACATGAAGATGCCTCTACAAGCAAAAGTATAGATGATCAAGAAGAAGAACAAGATGAAGCTATAGTTAGTCTAGAAGGAGAACTCATTTGTGCCTTAAAAGAATTAAAATCTCTTAAAAAAAAAATTGAAGATTAAATCTCTAAATTGAGAAAAATGACAAGGAGTCAAAGGAAATAAATGAAGATTTACAATCATACTTTGAAGAAGCCAAGAATAATGAATAATATCTAATGGCATAGTTGAAAATAGTAAGTAAAGAATGTGAAAGGTATGTTATTGATATTGCTTCTTTAAAAGTAGATCTTGAGAAATAAAATAAAATAATCAATGATAGAGTAGTCAATGATTCAAAAATTGAGAATAACACTAATATGCTAAATAATATATTATAAAATCAAAGATCAATGTCAAATAAGATAGTTATTGGATTTTAAAAAGAGATAGAGGAGGTAACTACTTTCATAGATAAGGAAAAAGGAAAGAGCTATGCTAAAGCTCTTACAAAAGAAGAAATAAAAAGGGAAGAAGTTAAGAATATTTAGAACATCCCAAACAAAGAAGGTGGGAGGGAACAAAGCTACAAAAGGTAATCAGGTCAGAGATATACAGATAGATCCTATTTTTATGGTTAATATTTTTATTGTAATGGATATGGTCATAAGAAATTAGAATGTTGAAAAAGAGCTAACAATTTTAGAAATAAGGAGAAGGAAAGTCATGTAGAGTCAATCATAAGTCACAATTCTTTTGCTCCTCTATCAAGCTTTAATGAAGAGGCCATAATATGTTACAAGTGTAAAAAATTCATACACATAGCTTAGTACCATATAAGTGTGTTTGATTTAGTCAATAAGGACCAGAGTTTCAAGGCTCCATTCATCAAGAAGAAAGCTCAGACAAGTTCATGGCAAAAGAAACGACATGAAAAATCTATGTTGGTGCAGACAGATTTGCATGCAAGAAATAAATAAAATCCATGGTTCATTGATATTGGATGTTTGAGTTACATGATAGGAGACAAGAGAATGTTCATAACCTTAAATAATGATCAATGGTGGCATAATGAAATTTAGAGACAATACTACTAACAAAATTGCTAGAAAAGGTACACTAAGTTTGGATAATGGTAGAGCTAAAACTAAAATGTTTTTGTATGTAGAAGTTATTAAGCATAATCTTTTGAGTATAATTCAAATATGTGATTAGGGGCACACACTAAATTTTAATGCAAAACTTTGTGAAATTAGAAGAAAAGATTCAGATATGTTGGTTGCAGATGCTCAAAGAATAGGCAATAATTTATATATGCTATCAAACATCAAAGTTCAAAGATGTTATTTGAGTTAGATTGAAGAAAGTTTGCTATGGCATAGGAGAATAGGGAACATAAATTCTGACATTCTTTTCAATATAATCAAGAAGAAATTAGTCAAAAATCTTTCAAAGATTACAAATCCATTCGACACACTTTGTAAACCTTGTCAGCATGGGAAGCAGGCTAGAAGGTGGTTCAAAACAAAAGAACACTCAACTACTCAGATGCTACAACTTGTTCTTAATGATCTATGTGGACATATGGGAACTCAAAGTACTCAAGGTGAGAAGTATTTCATGTTGCTTATTGATTATTTTTCATGTATTACTTGATTAATATTTTTAAAGAAAAAATTAGAAGCTTTAAGACATTTCAAAGCATTAGTTGAGAATGAAACTAGTTTAAAGATTAAGTGTCTAAGATTAGATTGAGGAGGATAATTAATTTTAGATCAATTTATTGAGTTTTTTTAAGATCATGGAATAAAGAGACATTATTTAGCAACCATAACTTCATAATAAAATGGAGTGGTTGAACAAAAAAATAGAATAGTTCAGGAGATGGTGAGGACAATGCTAAATGAATCTAAGATAGTAGATAAATATTAGAGAGAGGTAGTTACTACAACAGTGCATATTAAAAATAGAGCATTATTGAGAGACAATAGTGAAAAGACTCCTTATGATCCATGGAAAGAAAAACTAGCAACAATTGATTATTTTAGAGTTTTTGACAACAAATTCTTCATAAAGTGAATAGATAAAAAACTTGGTACGTTTGAATCTAGAGCAAATGAAGGTATATTTCTTGGTTATTCTTGAAAAATTAAAGCTTATAAATGTTATAAAAAACAATCAAGAAAATTGTTGAAAGTACAAGTGTCAGGATACAAGAAGATGGAACATAAAGAATCAGTGATCCAATAGAAATTCTTGAAATCATTGAAGATGAAGGTTTTGAAGAATCAGATGAAGATGAGAAGAAGGAGAAAAAGGGTGCCAAAACTCCATCCAAATATGTTTACAGAAATCATAATGAAAGTGAAATTATTGAGGACATAAATGAAGGAATTCATAATAGAAGAATGATGGTAAGTGAATTTGAGCAAGTTAATTTCTCTTTGTTATCCAAAATTTAGCCTAGAACTTTTTCAGAAGCTAGAAAAGATAAGCATTGGGTTAAGGCTATGGGTGAAGAATTAAATCAGATAGAAAATAATGATACTTAGGAATTAGTACCTAGACCAAAAGATCAAAATGTGATAGGAACAAAATGGGTTTATAGAAATAAGTTGAATGAAAATGGAGAAAAGACTAGAAATAAAAAAAGAATAGTATGTAAAGGATATGCTCAGATTGAGAGAATAGATTTTGAATAAATTTTTGCACTAGTGGAAAGGTTAGAGGTTATTATAATGTTTCTTGCATATGCAATGTTTAAAAATTTCAAAGTGTTTTAGATGGATGTCAAATCTACCTTCCTGAATGAGAATCTAGAAGAAGAGGTCTACATTGAGTAGCTTAAGGGATTTATTCTCTCAAATATTAGCAGCCATGTATTTAGAATGAAGAAAGCATTGTATGGATTAAAAAAAATCTCCCAAAGCTTGGTATGCAAGACTTGATAAGTATCTATAGGATCAAGGTTTCAAGAGAGGATTTACTGATAGTAATATCTACATCAAAATAGAAGGTGAGCATTAATTGATTATTGTGGTATATGTTGATGATATCATTTTTGGAGGAAATATTGAAAAGGTGACAAAAGATTTTTTTTGATAATATCCAAAAATAATTTGAGATGTCTATGCTTGGAGAATTGTCATTTTTCTTAGGATTGAAAATATTTTAGTCAGATAAAGGAATTTTCATATCTCAAAGTAAATATGCCAAGGAATGAAGAAATTTGGTTTTTAGGATTGTGCACCAGTTGGCACACCAATGTGTATAGGAAATAAGGTGAGCAATGATGAAGATTCACATGTTACAGATCAATATTTGTATAGATCTTTGATTGGTAGTCTTTTATATTTGACAACATCAAGACCAGACATCATGCATGCATTAGGTAAGATTGAAAGATATCAGTCATCTCTAAAAGATAGTCATGTTCAGTTGGTAAATAAAATATCTAGATATATCAAGGGGACATTGGATTATGGTATCCCACAAGTAGATATTTCACTTTGGTTTCTTATAAATATTTAGATTGGGTAGGGTACTTGGATGATATAAAGAGTATAAGTGGAGGAGATTTCTTCGTTGGTGATAGCTTAGTATCATGGCTAAGCAAGAAGTATAATTTAGTATCACTTTCTACAGCTGAAGAAAAATATATTGCAATAGTATTGTGTTGTACTTAAGTACTTTGGATGAAGAAAACTTTGGAAGATATCAAGGTAAAGTATGATAAACCTATTTCTATTTTTTGTGATAACACAAGCACTATAAATATTTTGAAGAATCTAGTGATGCATTCAAGAAAAAAACATATTCCCATTAGATATCACTTCTTGAGAGAGCAATTTTTAGATCAATAGGTTAAGATGGAGTATATCAGTACTATAAAGTAGATAGCAGATATTTTTACAAAGGCACTACCAAAAGACACATTTGAGTATCTGTGAGAGAAGCTGGGAGTGATTTATTTCACTTCCTAACATTGAGGTTCAGCATCAATTGAGGGGGAGATAAGTGTTAGCTCTAGGTAGGCCCTTTTCCATTGATGTCAAAGGGGGAGAATAATAGGTACACGTATAGGTGTAGAAATACGTATAGGGAACAAGTACAAGTTACTATAGTAAGGGGGAGTTACTATATGTTTTTTAGATGGTAGTATGTGTAGGTTTTAGGATGTGGTAGTTTAAATTTGAGGTTACAATCAATGACATAGGGGGAGATTGTTGGAAACATTGTCATTGATGCCAAAGGTCTAGCATTATTGGTGATAAAGGCCCCATTGCATTTAATGGTGTTTTTAATATTCATATCTTAGATAATGTGTGTTAATATTTATTTAATATTAATGAATATATTTTTGGTTGCATATAGGTCAAATGAGGGCCCATGGAGAATTCAAAGAGTCACAGGGTAAAAGACAAAAGAGCAATAGGATGCATTTTCTCAAGAAGAGTCATCTTGAGGAATTCCAAGACTCACCATGTGAATACAAAAGAGGTATGGCACATTTTTATATAAAGGGGCACTTTGAGGAATATGAAAAGTAACCAAGATAAAGACAAAAGAGGAAAGGACACTTTTGCCTATGAAGGCTCACCATATGACTTTTCAAATGCAAGGGTACGAAGGGTCATGCAAGTTTGGCACCATTTTCCATGAGGATTGAAGGGTCAAAAAGGGTGAATGCCAAAGGTCATTTATAAAGATATAAATAAAGGCTTGAGAATCCATTTGTAATATGCAAGAGAGTGCATGGTTTGTATTTGTATTCAAAGAGATAAAAGAAGGAGATATTGTAGATTTTTATCATTTGTTGAGTAAGCAAAATTGAGAGATAGTTACGTTTTATACACAAGAGGGGTTGGTGATCATGTGGATTGGTGCTCATAAATATTTTTAAGGGGTTGGTGCTCACAAATAGTTGTTATGTCGGTGCTTGGAAAAGTGGTTGGTGATCTTATAAGTTAGTGCTTACAAACTTTGTATTTTAAGTTGGTGTTCATTCATATACTTTAGATTATTCTCCATGGTTTTTCCCACTTTGGGTTCTCTCTCTCTCTCTCTCTCTCATGAATATTATTATTTCAGTTCTATTTCATATCTTGAATGTATGATTGAGTGGTTAAAGAAAAGAAATTAGATTAAGAAAAATATATATAATATATTAATTCACCACCCCCCCTCTCAGTATATTTTTTGCTTAACACAATTACCCATATGGAAGGCTAGGACATGACTAAAATAATTGTTTTTCCCTTATCTTTTTCCCTTATACTATTTTTTGCCTTAAAATACTCCTATGTTAATGAAATCTAACTTGTTGAATCAATGACACTGATATTGTGTTTCTCAAGCATCTTTGTTAATTGGCAAATCTACTTTTTTCATTTATTTTGTTTCATAATGCCTATATTCCTTATAGTACACATATATGAGTCAATCTCTCTTAAGTTTCCTATTCGAAGAGGAGGACTCTTTTGATGATTTGGACTTAGCATTAAAATTTTGACCCTTTTTTTCCTCTAGGTCCTTTTTTGTTATGTTTTTTCTCCTTGCTATTGGAAGCCTTATATATGTCATGACTCACACTTAAGGAATGTTATTTATATAACTTAAATATACCTATTTGAATAATCCTATATTTCTCTCAAGTCAAGTTAAAAGTAGATTCATCTAAGGTTAACATGGTCCATGTAGCTCCATAGGAATGCTTAGTGGTGTGAAAGGATAAATGAAGATATAATAATTAGATCTAAATAAGGAAATGATAGAAATAATCAATTGATCATCCTTTTTGTTAATGTTTCATAGTTTCAACTAAAAACTGAGAGATTTGAACTTTGTGAAGAAGTCTTGTATAGTATAAAAATTATTTGGACTCAAACTGATGAGTTCATTCTCTAGCTCATGAACTCTTATTTTGTATTACTTCTCAAAGGTTTTTCCCATATGGTCAAGACTTATTTAGGAATAGATGCACATTCAATATGAAAGAGCAGGTTGAGAAACATATATAGACATAGAAGACCATATGCTTCATAATTTATGTTAAACCACTTCACATTATCTACATCAAGTGTCAATTATTATTTTATATCCATCATGATTTTGTGTAATCCTTTTATCCTTAGGAATATTTAAAGGTTTAATTTCCACTCATTATAATTTAATGGTGTAAGAAGTGTAACTTGAGACTGATCTATTATGTAGAAAGGAACTATGTTATAAACTAAGTACATTAAAAGAATAAGATAAATTTTAAAAGGAAACATAATATTACTAGTATATAGATCTCAATAAAAATTGCACTTTAAAAAAATGGTGCCTTAAAAGGATATGTAAGTAAAAAATTATGTGAGTTTGAATGTTTCTTACTCAAAAAAACAATTCTCTACTTTGCATTAATTTAGGGTTTGTAAACATTTATCCAAAATGATGAGAATTTAAGCCGAGGTTAGTTATAACCAAGGGATAAACTCCCATGTGACTAGGGGATAATGTATAGGATGATTAAATCCCCTTGATTATGTCACTTAATACTATGATGTGACTAGTGGAGTTATATCACTCAAAATGTTCATTCACAATTCAAATGATTAGTGCTACATTTCAATAGCTTGAATTTTATGTCATCATATTCATCGATTGATGTAAATTAAGTTGATAGATCATGTGGTGTAATTTGATAGGGTCATAACTCAGATAGGTTTATTGAAGGTGTAGTAGAATCTATTATGCATGTAGACAATAGTTTCAAGTTATAAAATATATGCAAGTAGGAGTGTTACGTTCCAATAGGCATGTAAGCATGGGTGTCATGTTTTCATAGGCATAAAATTAGGGATATTAGGTTCTAATAGGAGTTTAGATAGGGGTTTCAAGTTTTGATAGGAATGTAGGAAGTGCAATTAGGTTCTAATAGGCATCCAAGCAAGGGTCACATAGTATAATAGGTATACTTGTAGATGCATCTAAGTCTATTATATGTGATAAAAAGAAGATTAGGTTATGACCAAGTTTCTCTTAATGTCACATCCTATCCCACTTTGAAAAATTATTTAAGTATAATTAAGGGATCTGTAACTAATGATATGTAGTTTTGATTTTCAAATGATATCTAGATATTTATGTTGTATGATTATCAATCATATTATTATTTTTGTGATCAGTTATATTTTAGGAAATTTGAATATATTTATGAATATACTATATTATATGATCTTGTTTGAATAGGATTTCATTTTAAAATATATTTTCATTACAATAGTTAATTGATAATTATATATTCTGAGTATTTGATTATTTTTTATTAGCTCGAACTAACTACCTTTTGTTTGATCGAGGGGGTTGTAAGACTATCACACCCTCAAAAGTGGTATAGAGGGAGAGTATCATAGGGTGGAAGTGTTGGAAAGTTGTCAATGATATCATGGTTATGTCATGGAGGTGAATTTTGAGTGGATGAAGAGCCTTGATAGTATATGTGACAATGACAAAGTGTGCAATGTGATTGTCCTAGTATGCTTAAAGTATGCATAGTTGATCTCCAGAGTTTGACTAGTTAGAAATGTTTATGGATGATTATAATGATTAGAGTATGTAAAAGAGGTACCTAAGATGTTATCTATGCTTTTATATCTTTTTTTCATAAGTGTAATTCATTTGTTAGTCCATAATTTTCATCTAGATAGTTTGGATCTAGTGGCAAAAGAGCCAAACATTTTGATGATGCAATATCTCACACGTGTGGATGTTTCAAGAGAATGTGATCATATGGGTTTGTTTATTTTTAAACCTAGTTTATTTGGGATAAATTTAAGGTCAAACACCAAAGTTTGATAAAACATATGTATACACAAATTTGGGCTCCCATATAGTTTGACTATTTTTTCCCATACTTAGCCAATTTTACAAATTGGCAAGAAGAGCTAAGTGAGCATTTTAATGGTGGCATATCTTGCACATGTGAAATTAGCAAGGTAATATGATCACATGGGTTTGTTTAATTTTGATTGTAATTTATTTGAGATAAATTTTAGGTCATGTATTAAATCATGATAAAATTTATGTAGGTGCAAAGTTGGTCTCCCAAAAAAAATATAGACATTGTTGGCTCTGTAACAAAATATTTTGAGAGGGAATTATAATGACATTATATCATGCACATGTGAAAGTTCTAGGATCTTTACATCACATGGTTGGATTATCCTATGTGAGGATATCATTTGGTCTAAATTTGAGATCATATGCATAAGCACAGAAGAAGTTATTAAGGTTAAAACTTGGTCTTCCAGGCATATTGAAAGGGTCCCCATAGTCATTTCAACAAGAGTTAAATATTGAGCAAGATAAATGGTTCACATTGATCCAAATATAAAAGAAGTATCAAGATGAGGATAGTTTGATGATGTTTAATGACTAAGCAAAGGTATATGATAAGTATTTAATGGAAAATAGATATTCTTATAGACTGATCAAATGGTGAGCATTGATTGTTAAAGACCTTGTTGATCCACAAAGATTGATAGATCATATCGAATCAAAATTATAATATTTCATGAGATGAGGTCATCATGACTAAGGTTCAACATTTGAGCATTAGTGCATATACATTAAATATTGAGGAGATCAATGGCCCATAATCTATTTGAGCTAAGAGGACATGAGATTCGAGCATTGTGTTCAAAGCTTAACTATGATCATTTGAATTCAAATATTTATATTTAATATAGGTAAAAACCAAATCTCTATATTTCATCCATATCTTTTGATAGAAGTCAAATTTAATGGTACTATAAAAAGAGAAGATGAAAAAGACTCTATGGCACATGTAATGAACCTAATTTGAAGATTTGGAAGTGTGTATAGTCAAAGATATTAAAGTTTAAAGTTGATTATGTGTTTGTGCATGGATTGTAAGTGACTCGAGAAGATTATTTGAGATTATACAGATGTTGTTTTGATGTGTCATGGTGAATTGGATATTGGGAAGTGTTTTAAACTCCATTGGGATGCTCTATGAGTATTTTAGAGGTTTGACCAATCTATCTTAAGTATGAACAGTGATTAAGAATTCGATTGTATATTATTTAATAGTGTTCCTATTTATAAGGTATTTATTTAAGTTAATTGAGCATAAAAAAAGTTGAGGAAAAGTGTATAAGATCATTTAAGGATGTATTAAGGGACATAAGGAGTGGTCCTATGTATTTTATAAGTGATCTTGTTTTCTTGTTTTACTTTAAGATGTATCAAAAAGGTGCATGTGTCTCCTTAGGACCTAAAAGTGTCTTAGGATTATTTTGAAAGGGTATTGTGCTTAATTATGACCCATATGAGACACATTAAGGTTGAAGGTATATTTTATGACTGATAAGGAAATATTGTGATCTTGTTGATTCATGATTTCTCTCTATATAGTGAAACCAAATGTGTTATTTTCTATACTTGTAACTAATATACTTGAAGAGTGAGATTTATAAACGCTATAATGAGGGAGTACATGTGTGGAGCCAAGCAAAGGAGATAAAATTTGAAAAAGAAGGTACAAGTCAGTAAGGACTAGCAGAGAGAAGAGAGTATTAGACATGCTAGTATGAGAAAGGTGTTGAAGGTGATCACATAGGTCATTAGACCTAATAAGCCTAAAAGAGGAAGTATGGATGAGTATGCTCAATAGGATATTTGAGAGAGATTTCGGAGAGTTTTGAGAGAGGCTTGCATATGTAAATTGGGGAGTGAAGGATGGGTAGAGTTCCCTATGGATGAGTTGATGAATAGATCAGTTTGAGGACTATTTGTATGATCTACTAGTCATAATTTTGTTAGAATAAAATTGATATTGTTATTTGAGTGTGAGTAAAGGCAAGGTGAAAATTGCATGATATTGGTGGTTGATCTGATAGATAGATCAATGTGTATGATCATCTAGTCATGTTGTTGAAACTATGATAGACTTGTTGATATGAAGGATGCATTGAGTGTGCATAGTTAAAGAGTGGGGTTAGTTGGGATATGTAATGTGTCCTAATTGATCTTTGTATGCTGGTTCAAGTTTTAATGTGATTTGGTCAATAGGGTGTGTTGGGTGATAGATTTTTTTCTAAAAGGTGAGAAGAGTGATATCTAGATATCCATCATTAGGTGTTGAAGGCATCAGTTCAAAGGTGGAAGTGTTCATTTCAAAGAGGTTCTAAAGGACTTGATATTCATTAGGGGTGGTATCTCCTTGTGAAATAGGGTTTCAATAAATACCATTGGCCAAAATTACTTGATTGAAAAAGTGGTTACAAGGACTTGATCATCTTAAGGGTAGGCACTCCTTATTGAACTATTGTTTCATTAAAGGCCTTAGGTCAGAGGGACTTGACTAAGGTTCCTAATAAAAAGGACATGACAAGTCTCTTTTTTTATCATATTATAGGATATTAGTTCATTTATGTTTTAGGATTGATAGTGGTTTTTATTCCCCATGAGGGTTTCCCATAGGAACTATGTGTTATGTGTTTAATTTTATGTATGCATTGAATATATGAGCTCTCTTCTTAATGATTCTCTATCAATTTCATATATTTTGATTGATTAATACTTTAAAAGGACTAAAATTAAAGTTAAAATATTTTTTCTCACTAATTCACCACCCCTTTCATTTATTGTACCTCTAATAATTGGTATCAGAGCAGGTCCTTGAGAGGAAGCCTAATAACTTGAAGATGATCCTAAGTAGGTACAAAGATGGCTAAGTAATTAAAGAAAGAAAATTAACTATGGAAGGTTGTGATCAAGGAGCTTGAAGAATAGATATGTACTTTGAAGAAATATTCCAAAGAGGATTAGAATGATATCAATGATCTCAAGGTTTAGCTAGTAGATGCCAAGATAAGTTTGTGTTCAAAAGAAAAGGACATCATGTTGGATAAATAAGCTTGTCAAAATAGTAGAAAGGATGACAATGAGGAAGAATAAGTCAATCTAGAATTTGAGATCATGAGTACACTTGGTAAACTAAAGGAGAAAAAAAAAAGAGGAATCACAATATGAGAGACATGATCAAAGGTCATGAAGCACAAGTTAGATGTCTTGAGGGAAGATTGATAGAGTAAGAATTTATGATAAAGGATGACATGGATAAAGAAACTAAGAGTGATAAGGAGACTATCCAAGTTCTCAAAGGTAAGTTAATGGATGAAATTTCAAGTATAAGATCTTAAGAGGATGAGAGCATTCAATCAGAAACCAAGATAGGTTCATTGATGAATGACCATGAGAAATTTGTTGTCAAGATAAGAAAGATTGAAGAAGATCAAAAGAAATCAGATCAGATCGAGAGCAATGAAAGAAGACCAATTAGACAATGAAATGCTTCAAGGTATGCTAGTTTATTTCATGGTCATTGTTATACATGTAATAAGTATGGTCATAAAGTTATGGACTATAGAATGAAGTCAATTAAGTATGTACATTCATGGAGCCATGATAGGATTTTTTGGCCAAAGTTTAATTACATTTCAAAACTATCAAAAGGTATGATTGATGTTATTTGTTTCATTTATCATAAGAGTGAAATATTGCTAGATTCTATCCAAATGTTAATAAGAGGTCTTCAAGATATAGAGATGTTAGAAGGTTTGAGAAAGGAAAAAATTAGATATAGAAACCAAAGGCAATAATTTCCAATTATTCTAGTCATAAGGATGATAAGAAAGTTACTCTAGAAGGCTATGTTGCAGATCAGTTTAACCTCAAAGGTCAAGTTGGTAAGTTGGTTGTAGAAGATGAGAAGAGTTAAACTATGGTATGGAGACTTGAGGTAGTAAAGAATAAGGAGACTAATCATGTTATGTCAAAGAGTCTTGATGGATTTATTTCCAATGTGGAAAAGGGATTAGAAGTGAAGGAAATTCAAGAGTTTTTTTGTCAACATTTGTTGATAAGTCTAAAGCAGAGAATATGTCAACTATCCAGATAGAAAAGGAAAAATAAAAGTCAATTCAAGTCAAGCTCAAGGATAAATCCAAGGTGTTGATTGAGGATAGTTCTAAGCCTAAGAATAAGAATAAGAACTATCAATTTAGATGACCAAGGAGGAAAATGAATATGTGGAGTTGTGGAAAATCCTTGTTTCACATTATTCTAGGACATTGTGGGTTAAGGTGTCTATTTTAGGCTTTAGGGAGACACTTTTTAGTTAGAGGAAGATTGGTGGCTATCAAATATTATTTGATGAGCTGATATGAAAACAATTTATGTTTATGCATTCCTTTTATATATCTTTTGTGGAAGTAAAGAAGATTTTGAAGAATCTAAGTGGTCCTATCTGGAGAAGGAGTTAGCTTGTTGATCATGGTTTGGATGATTTGGTATAGATTATTTAAAGACTTGTTGAAGATGTCATGTTCTTGATGAATTATGAATTTAGGGGCAGCTTTGCAATTGGTCAAGTCATAAAACTAGAGGATTGAGTAGTTGAATTTGAGAAATAAGGTTTGGAGAAGCAAGTTTGTGTGATCAAGATGATATTTCCAAATTAGAGAAGGTATTTAGTTAGGTGGGAGAAATAAGTTCATGTGTTTGCTCTAGAGGTTTAGGAAGGAACTATGCAGGGACAAAATGGGTGGTTCCAAATGGCTTAATAAGTTTGATGCACTGCTAAGAAGTGTTTGGTTCTCAAAAAGTTTTGTGCATTTATTTTTTATGTGCTCCAAGTGTTTTATGGTATGTTCAAGGCAAATTTAAATATTTTTTATTGCTCTCAGTTTTCTTAGTTTTAGATTAAAGCTAATCAAGCCTAAAATGGGTTATAGGAAGTCTATGTTATCAATGGTGTGGAAGTTAAAATTTTGGTCCAAAAGTGTGTGATGGGTGTTTCTAGGTGTGCAAGAATTTTTAGAGGTGTACATTGACTGGAAAGAGGATTATTGAGTTTGGTTGTTTTAAGAATCTAGGGTTTTGGGCTATGATATAAAAGTGGTCTACCTTATGATTTGAGGTCTAAGGATTATTAATAGGTTGAATGGACTAAATGGGTTGTTAAATCAAGCTTCATAGAGATTTTAAGTTTTTTGGTTCTCAAGTTATTCAAGTATTTGTCAATATGAAGGGTTAATTGGCTAGTAAGTTTATGAAGGAAGTATGTTGTAGAAGATGAGATAATTGTTGAAAATTGGTGTACTCAAGGGGTATATGAAAGTTATATAAAATATAAATTTTAGGTTTTGAAGATGTATCTATTTGAAAGGTGTGGACTCTTCAAGTTCCAAGTAGGGCTACAAGGAGTTTAAGACATGCCTAGTGTGAAGAATAGTGATTTTGTTCAGTTTCTCCAAAAGAGAAAAGCATAAATGTTTCTTAATTGATGAGTGGTATGATTATTTATTTGTGGTCATGGAAGTGTTTTGAACAAGAAGGCTGGTAAGCTTGTATGGTGGTTCCTAATGGTGTGTGGAGATCTGAAGATGATCAAAAGGTGAAATTGCTAAGAAATATTAGGGGGAGTCCCTCTCAAATGTCTCTTGGTATGTTCCATCAATTTTTAATGTTTTGTGTGTTCTTTATTCATTGGTTTTAGTGCTTGGTTGAGGATAATGTTGACATAGAGTAAGAGGAAGTTTTCAAGAGAAGCAAAAGTAGGCTTAAGGTAAGGGGGAGAATTATCATCTTTCTAAGATGGTAATTTACTATTTGATGGTCTTTTTAGGTCTTTAGGATCAGTTGGTTCCTACTTTTTTATTATTATAAAGGGGGAGAAAGTTTGTATTATAAGAGTGCTTGAAGAGAGAGAAGGTGAGATGTATATTACTATATATGATGTTTGTTGACATCAATGATAAAGGGGAGATTGTTGGTGATTTTGTAATGATGTCATGGTGATATCATGGAGGTTTCTTTTTAAGTGTATGAAATTTCTTGAAAGTCTATTTGATAATGACAAAGTGTGCAATGTGCTTGTGCTAGTATGCTTGAAGTATGTTTGGTTGATATCCAGAGTTTGACTAGTTAGAAATGTTCAAGGATGAGTATAGTGATTATATCATGTAAAATAGATATTTAATATGCTATTTATGATTTGAGATCTTGTGTGTATAAATGTAATTCATCTAGTAGTCCATAGTTTTCATCTAGATAGTTTGGGTCTAGTGGCAAAAGAGTCAAGTAAGTAATTTGATAATGGAATATCTCACACATGTGGATGTTTAATGAGAAGGTGATATCATATGGGTTTTTTTAGTTTTATACCTAGTTTATTTGTGTTAATTTATGGTTAATAAATGAAATGTGGGAAAAGATATACATATGAAAATTTGGTCTCCTAGGCAGTTTGACTATGTTTCCCCATACTTAACCAATTTTGCAATGTGGTAAGAAGTGCCAAGTGAGAATTTTGATGGTGGCATATCTACACATGTGAAGGTGTCAATATAAATGTGTCATATGGATGTTCTCTAGTTTTGATTATATTTTATTTTCACTAAATTATAGATCATGCACTAAAGTATGGCAAAAGTTGTGCAAGAGTAAAGTTGGTCTCCTGAATAAAATCTAAACATTGGTGGCTCTATAACAAAAGTTTTTGAGAAGGAATTTTAATGAAATTATATCACACATTTATGAGGGTTATATGATTTTTGTGTAATATGGTTGTATTATACTATGTGAGTATTTCATCTTATCCAAATTTGAGATCATGTGAGTAAGTGAAGAATAAGTTATTGAGGTATAAAGTTGGCCTTCCAAGCATGTTGAAAGGGTCCCCAATCATTTCTACAAGAATTAAATCTTGAGAAAGATCAATAGTGTGCATTAATCAAGGAAGTCAAGAAGTGGTGTGATGAGTATAGGTGTATGATGTTTAATTATTGAGCAAAGGTATAAGATAAGGATCCAATGGTGAGCAAGCATTCATACAGATTTGATTAAATGATGAGCATTGATCGTTAAATACCTTGTTGATCCTCAAAGATCAATATATCACATGGAGTACAACTTTATATTATTTCATGAGATGAGGTCAACATGAATAAGGTTTAACTTCCTCAAATTGGTTCTTATGCATTAAATATTGGAAGAGATTGATGGTTCATATTCGATCTAAGCTGAGAAGACATGAGATTTGATCATTTTCTTCAAAGGTTAACTGTGACCATTTGAATTCAAATATTTTAATTTAATAGAGGTAAAATCTAGAGCTTTTTATTATATCCATATCTTTTGATATAAGTTGAATTTTTTGGTACTATAAAAATCAAAGATGAATAAGACTCCATGGTTCATCTAATTAACCTAATTTAAAGATCTAAAAGTGTGTATAATCAAAGATATTAATGTTTGAATTTGATTGTGTATTTATACATGGACTGTAAATGACTCAAGAAGAGTATTTGATTTCATGTAGATGTTGTTTTCAATGTTTCATGATAAATTAGATATTGGTGAGTGTTTTAGACTCTATGGGGATGCTCTATGAGTATTTTGGAGATGTGAACAATCTATCTTGAGTATGAATAATGATTAAAAATTTGATTGTATGTTCATTAATGGTTCTCCTATGAATAAGGTATCTATTTAAGTTAATTAATCATGCGTATATGTGAGCAAACGTGTCTATGATCATTTAAGGATGACTTAGGGGAAATAAAGAGTGGACCTATGTATTTTGTAAGTGGTCTCGTGTTTTTCTTTTGCTCAAAGATGCATCAAAAATATGAATGGGTCTCCATAGGACCTAAAAGTGTGTTATGCATATTTTAAAAGGGGATTTCTATTAAGTATGACCCATATGAGATGCCTTAAGGGTGAAGGTATGTTTTATGAAAAACAAGGAAATGTTGTGATCTTGTTAATTCATGATGTGCTAGCTTCTAGACTTGTAAGTAAGAGACTTGAAGAGTGAGATTTTTTAAATACTTGAATGAGGGAGTGCATGTGTGGAGCTAAGAGAAGGTATAGGTCATTGATGACTAGTAGAGAGCAAAAAGGATCAAACATGCTAGTTTGTGCAAAGTGATAAAGGTGATCACATAGGTCATTATACCTAATAACCCTAGAAGAGGTAGTATGGGTGAGTATGATTAAGAGGCTATTTGACATATACATGGGAGAGTTTTGAGAGAGGCTCATCTATGTGAATTAGGGAGAGAAGGAGGGGTCAAGTGCCCTATCGATGAGTTGATAAATAGATCCATTTGAAGACTTTTTGTATGATCTATTAGTCATAATATTCTTGGTATAATAATGTTCTTTTTATTTGAGTGTGAGAAAAGGTAAGGTGAAAACTATGTGAGATTGGTGGTTGATATGAGAGGTAGATTACTATGTGGAATGTGTGTATGATCATCTGGTCATATTGTTGAAGTTATGATAGAGTTGTTTCTATGAAGGATGCATTGAGTGTGAAAAGTTTAAGATTGGGGTTAGTTGGGATATGTAATGTGTCATAATTAATCTTCATATTTTGGTTCAAGTATGTAATGTTATTTAGTCAATAGGGTGTGTTGGGTGATAGATTTATTACTAAAAGGTGAGAAGAGTGATATCTAGAGATCTGTCATCAGGTGTTAAAGACATTAGTTCTAAGGTGGAAGTGTTCATTTCAAAAAGGGTATAATGGACTCAATATTTATTAGCGGTAGTTTCTCATTGTGAAACAAGGTTTCACTCAAGACCTTTGGTCAAAAGGAATTGATCAAGGTTGTAGGTCAAAAAGACTTGATCATTTGAGGGGTAGGTGCTCCTTATGGAACTATTGTTTCACTAAAGGCCTTAGGCCAAAAGGAATTGACCAAGGTTCCTAATTAGGACTTTATTAGTCTCTTATTTGTGATCATATTTAAGATAATAGTCTATTTGTATTGTAGGCTTCAGAGTGGGTTTTATTCCCCATGAGGGTTTCCCATAAGAACTATGTGTTTTGTGTTTGATCTTGTGTATGAACTGAATGTATTTAATATCTTGTTAATGATTCTTGATCAAGTTGATATATGTTGATTGGTTTATAGCTTGAAGGACTAACATTTAAATTAAAATATCTAGGCTCACTGATTCACCCCCCCCTCTTAGTGATTTTACCTCTAACAAGAAGGTGCATGTATTAACAATGGGGATAAAGAGAACTAAACCAAACCCATATACACACACCACACTCTTATTCTCTTAGATGAAATGAATGGAAAGCAATACTCTGGTAAAAATTTGAGTGTTGTTTGAATAGTTTGTCCTTATAGCTAATAAGGTATGTTTGCATTTGTTTTTATTTATTAATTGTATTGATGATTTTAGTAACATAATATAGCATATTTTTATTGGTCATCATGTTTCCATTAGAACTTGATATGAAATTATATTATTTTAATTTATGTAAGGTAAACCATTTACATGTTTTGAGTCTTAAGAGAGTGTTGGATGTTTATTGATCTTGTTTAGTTATTTTCTTTATGCCTCTTTTTTGTGACAAATTTGGGGGGGAGGGGTTGAGTTGAAATAAGTAAAATCAATAAAATAAAATTAATTAAAATAATTATGTAACTATAGAACTTTGGATTTTGTTTGGTAATGTTTTATTAGAAAATTTACATGAATTCAAAAGGAAGAAATTAGGTTTAGTTATGTTATGTTTGACTTTGACATTTCCTCAATGATGAAGAAGTTAAATGTGGTGTACATGATATAAATTAAGTTAGGGAATGTGAACTAGATTGCATAATATGTAGATCAAGTAAAAGTGAAGTCAAGTTCATAATGAATCACTTGAAGTTTAATAGAAGAGGTAAGTAGCCATACAAAATGTGGATGGAGATTGGAAAATGAATAAGAAAGAAAAAAAATAGAATGAGGACATGGAAGGAAGGGGAACCAATCTCATAAAGAAGAAAAAAAGATACCATTTCACACATTTATATGGTATCCATTTTAGAAGAAGGTTAGTTGAACTTAATGTTTGTAATTTTGGGTATTGATTGTAGACTTAGTTTATCCAAAAAATTTAATAGTATATGGTTCTTTGATATCAGTAACAATAATCTAGTTCATTTAAATGTGGGTAATGGTAATTTTTTTGTTAAATAGAACCAGGGTTTCATGTCTATAGGCATAGGGATGGAACTCAGTTCCATCCACATGCAAATATACATGATGTTGAGCCCTTGTTTAATGAAAATTAAATTTATTGGTAAATTTATTCAGTAGAACTTAGGGATTCAAGTCTATAGATCTGGGGATGGAACTCAATTCCATCCATAGGACTATAGAGATGAGGTTGAGTCATTTTCAAAAGGAAGATTGAGTATTTTTAATATATACAAGCCTAATTGATTATTTTAAAAATAGACAAACCTAAAACATAGGTATATAATAACTATGTAAATAATATTTAGTATAAGAGTTTCTTGAAAATCATGAAGGGTAGAAACATCTTGCCTTGTTCTATCCTTATAAAATAGCAATGTTGGGTAGGCTCCATTATTGGAAAATAAATTTATATTATGTAGAGATTGATTTTGCATATGTTTCAATTAGAAACTTGAATTGTATATCATCTTGGTAAAACTTCACTCAGTTGAGTATGATAAATGTAAGTTATCATAACCAACTCTACTTCATTTCATTTAAAGACTACTTTGTCACTTGTGTTGGTTGTCATGAATATTTAGAAAGGCAATAAAAGAACATTTTTTTGTTTTGAACATGCACAATAGAATCATTATATGTTAGATTTACTTTTATACATGTCTATATCATAAATAAAGACCTATAGCTATATATGTTTTAGTTATAAGGACTGACGTTGAGATATTCAAGCTTCAAGGTAGAATATATTTGAGTGAGTGTGTGTGTGTGTGTGTGTGTGTGTGTGTGTGTGTGTGTGTGTGTGTGTGTGTGTGTGTGTGTGTGTGTATGTATGTATAAATATACACCTATATATTCAAGTATACACACACACATGTATGTATGTATATATGTGTGTGTGTGTATATATATATATATATATATAAATATACATATACATATATGTATATGTGTGTGTGTGTGTAAATGTATGTATATATGTATATGTATATGTAATACACACACACACACACAGATATGGATTTAGTAGACATGTATATTATTATTTAGAATGATGAAATATGAGTATATATAATTGATAATATTAGTTTCTTAGAACTTATTTTATTGGTATGCATACATGAATATATATGTATTTTTTTATATATAAATATAAATATGGATAGATTTATCTATGTATTCAAATGCATGGTTTAAAAAACATTGTGATATCTAGTTGAACATATACTTGTTTCCATTACAATGATTTCATTTAGTTGTAGGTTATAATGGGAATATTAAGTTGTCAATTATATAAGTGACTTTACTTATTTGAAGTTGATGATTTTACATTTGTTATATGATTAATTAATGGGATTTGAAATAAATTAAATTGGTGAAGATCTAATAAATTTATATGAAATACACATTCCCAGATGTTGTGTTATTTGTAATGGTTCTTATATAAATATAATTAATAAGGCATATATTGCATATGAAACATAGATAGGTTGTGTTTATGTATTAATTTAAAATATGAGAGTTT